>JAUTDX010002621.1:0-52083 GCA_030844895.1 Ambrosia x helenae | reverse complement strand
AAAATCCAATATTACTTGTGCATACCAACGAACCGGTTTATACCGTGTTCAGTTTTAAGTTTTTAAAATCACCATTAGGGGAATGGGGCACTCTCGGCAAAGTTGATAAGCCCATATCAACCCCACTTTGTCATGTCAATCACATCAAAAGTGTGGTTTTGGAAGTTCCATGTTTAAATCCTTACCAATCTTCAACCAACTATCGACGTTCATGAACCGACTTCTCAAACACAAGGCTACTTGTTATATATGTTACTTATCTTACGTAATATTAATATATATGATTATTGGTAATTGAACATTTCACTTTATATTGTAGGAGACAGATATAGTTATGTTCTTGCGGCTCGCCCACCCCTAGCGCCGCCCCTGTTTGCTTCGTGGCGCTGGAAATGCTTGAGAAAATACTCTTGGAAAATATTGTTGTAGAGGTGGAAAAGCTAAAAGAGTTTACAAGAGCCAAGAACAAAATGGCTATGTTTGGAAAATAATGTTGTGTGCCCTCAGCCCGTGAACTTGATATTGAAAAGGGTAAAAACTAGTTTGACCTAATTACTATATATATTAATTATCAACGGTCGATGTAATAGTTACTTTCCAAACTTCACATTTTGACCACTGATGGTACAGATGTAATTCCAAGAAGTTAACCTAAAAGGGGTTGAAACTTGGATTCTAAGTAGTTAATACGGAAAATATCGGATATCAGTGAATGACCGATATTTTAGATATAGGTTATCGCGGTGAGATATCGGTGGGATATCGGCAATTTTTATATCATGCAAAATCCACATGTATATATATATATATAGCAATTTAACACTAACAATTCAATATACTCTCCTGCGATTAACAAATTAACCTTTTACAACTTGCAAAACACTAACAATCGTAGCAAGTGGGAACTTGTTAAGACTTAAAACACTAATATTTAACACTAACAATTAAGACTGAAAACAATAATAACAACTATAAGACCATATGTAGTGGAGCGCCATTTTGGGCGTTTTCTTCAACTTCGCGCCCCCACACCGGTACGGGGGCGCTATGGGTTAAAATCTCCCCCAAGCGTGATGTTTATAGCGCTGGGTAACAAATCAGATGACCAATGGGGAGAGCACACATGGATTCTTCAAACGGTTGGGTTTGTGGCTGATGGTGGTGTACGGTGGTGGAGTAGGGTTTGTGGCTGATGGTGGTGGTGGTGGTGGTGGTGATCGGTGTAGAAGAAGAAGAAAAGGAAAAGAAGAAGATGAAGGGGGTGGGAGAGATGAAGAAGAAGGGTTTGGTGTGGTGGTGGTCTGATGAAGAAGACAGAAGAAGAAGAAGAATGGTGGCGGTGGTCTGTTGAAGAAGACAGAAGAAGAAATTTTAGGTTTTTTTTAATAAAATATAATAGCGCCCCATTTTTTCCCACCCCACTACACCCCATTTTGAATTCACGCCCCATGCTGACTCAGCTGCCACGTGGACCAGTCAGAATCAGGGTCCTTATGTTTTTTCAAGTCCCACTACACATGGTCTAAGAAGCAAGACAAATGGAAGAACTATGAAGAAAAAACATCAAATCGAGAATATCGGTGATATATCGGCCAATATCACCGATAATATCGGTACCGATATTTTGTACCGATAACTGAGATATCGGTGATATCTCACCGATATATGGGCCGAGTTAACTACGGATTAAAAAGTTGCTTGTCTATTTGTTAGTATATACAGCCTCTTACATCTTTTCATACCAATATTTAGCTTATGCTTATTATAGGAACTTCTTTGTATTAACAATCGACACATTAAGGGGCTGTTTGGTAGCCTCTTAATGAGGCTCTTAACCATTCAGCACTGAATGATTCGGTATTCAGCTCGTTTGTTTCACCTTCTGAATGGAATGGTTAAGTCTGAATCATTAGGATTTGAGATATTGCTGAACCATTAAGCACTGAACTATTAAGCACCGAACTAGGCTGAACCTTAATGAGGCTCCCTACCAACGTGGGACAAGAAAACTAACCATTAAGAGGTCCAACTTAATGACTCAGCGCTTAACCATTCAGACCTCTTAACCATTCAGACATCTTAATGATTCAACACTTAATCAACCAAACAGCCCCTAACTATTTATAAAAAAAAAGTTAGAAATTGACAAACAAGTGTTTGTAGATCAACCCAACCTGAACCAACTCATTTGTAACAATACTAGAAAAAGGCGTGTTCCTACCCAAACCTATTTTGACCCCTTACCCAACATGTCCGATGCGTTAATCTTAGCACCTGAGGTGTAAAACTTGAGTTGAGCACTTGCAGTGTGTGTGTCTATTGTCATGAGACCAGAAATTATTAAGTTTTTACTCAAATTATTTGTAAGTATATAAGTATATTTAGTAGCTAAAGTTAGAAAGAGTTGTTACTACTACTCTTACCCTGACATATATTCATAAGCGAAGTTGGTTCGGGCTTGGCTCATTTAAAAAGTCACTACTAAATATGCAACAATATGTTTACTGTAGTTAAGAATATGTAATCATGTAAAAAGATTTCATCAAGCAAATATAACAAATGACTCGTTTAACTTCAAGCCTGAGGTCAAGCCGAAGTAGGTTCTGGCTTGGCTCATTTACACCGCTAGCTAGTTTCTATTCCCTATGAATACACTACTTATTCAATGGTGGAAAATTCAAGTTATTGTTCACTTAACGTGTTGGATTCATTTGTCTTGAACGTGTTATATCTAATATTACGTGTCAATGAACTTAACTTAAACTAGGACACGCTTAGCTTAACTAGGGGTGTTCAGGGTTTGGTTTTCGGTTATCAGGTTGTTCGGGTCGGGTTATTCGGGTTTTCAGTGGTGAAAATATTACCCGATAACCGATCCAATCTAGTTAAATGGTTATCGGTTATGGGGTTAAATCGGGTTCGGGTTTTTCGGGTCGGGTTAAACGATTATTGGTTAAATGGTTTTGGTGTTTGAGTTACATATTTCCAGCCATTTGGGTTGCGTATTTCTATCAATTTGGGCTACAATATGTGTAAAATAAAACCACAACATGGGTTACAATGTTTAGTTGTAAATTTGGTTACAAAATCACTACTACGATATACATAAAAGTATACAAACTGGATCATTTATTTGTTTTTGAATTGTTCGGGTTATTCGGATCAACCCAAATTATAAAAAACTAATCCGAAGACCGACCCTAAAGACTCTAGTCGGGTTCGGGTATGCACTTAATCGGGTTTGGGTTAATCGGGTAAGGTACTTTCTCGGGTCGGTTCACTTCGGGTTCGGTTCGATTACTGGTTATTGGTTAAAAAGAACACCCCTAAGCTTAACCCACATAACCCATATCCAATTGCAAGATATAAAACGATCTAAGACACGTTGCGATTTTTTCATCACGAATTCAATTGCATGTACATAATGTGTTCTTAAGACTTAAGTACATATTATGTACAAGTTACCTTTCGCAGTCAGTCGACGGGTAAATGTGTATTTTAAAAAAAGTGTGTATTTCAAACCGATGAACACCCCTAGGTGGTGATGGTGGTAGTCGTTAAACGCGATGGAGCTACATAATCAAATAATAATTACCACCAACTAAACATGCAAAAAATGTTTATATAAACAAGAATAACCAACAGGATTAGTAAAGATGTAGAACTTAACAAGTAATCAGTACAACTATTCAAGCAAAAAAGTGCAGCCTCAAAGTCAAAAACTTATCCAAAAATATATTTACCCAATTCAACAATCTTCACATTAGATCATACATTGCATCATGTGAGTCATATGACCAGATAGTTAAATGGTGAATACTATGATGCCGAAAGAAAAACCTTGGGCACGCGAGATCAAGCTCGGCTACATTCATATTACAACACAAAGCTGCGGACAGGTGTGGCTTTCGACAGCAGTGTACAAATATCAGCAGCAGAAAGCAGGATTCACAAACAAAGAGAACACCATGAATCGAAATACTTCAATTTCAGATACATTTTTTGAAAAATAAAGCATTTGAAACCTACCACAAAGTGCAAAAAACCTCTGAAATCTTGTGTGCATTACCAAACTTCGCATTGCAGACGAAAAACTTTCTTACTCAGTAGCCTGCAAATCGTTCAGAAACGTCTCACCATCGTCATCATCATCTTCGTTTTCTTTAGCAGTTGACTCTTTCGAAATATTCAACTTTGACATGAATAATTCATCTTCAAGAACGCCGGCTTTCCTCAAAATTTCAAACATAGCTTCCTTGCCCTTCTCATTACCTTCTTCCTCACAAAGCTTGAAAAAGAATGAAACATTAATCGGTTTTGGTTTCCAAAACCGCGATTCTTCATGTGAAAGCGCTTTTTCAAAGCAAGCCAATGCATCGGAAATCCTCTTTTGCCTAATATGACCTTCACCGATGATTTCCCATGAACTTGAGTTCGCTTTTCCTGTTTCCAACATTTCGTTAAAAAAAGATTCGGCTTTTTCTGAATGCCCTTTTCTAACATACCAACCCAATAAACGATTACCAATTCTGGCATCGTAAGTTGTCTTGACAGAAAGCCATTCATCGTAAAGATTCTCTGCTTCTTCAATCTCATCCATTCTAACAAAAGCCGAGATAACTGCATGATAACCCATGTTTGGTATATACTGAAAACGGTTTTATAAGCGTCCCAAATCCGTTGAACTTCTTCTTTCCTCCCTATGCCACTATAATGACTTAAAAGATAATGATAAGGAATCCGATAACGCCCGGTAATCTTGCTTTCGATCCTTTTTAAGACAATTTTCAGCTTTTTCAAGATCCCCAAGCTTAATATAAACGGTAGATAAAGTACTATAAGTAGTCCAGTTAGGCTTAACCGACACATCAAGTTTCATTTTTTCAAACACTTGTTCCACCTTTTCAATAGATCCTTGAGACCCACGAGACGTAATCCAGATTACTGTAAGTATATAAATCTAACTCTATGTTGTTTTGCATCATTTCCGAAACACATGCCTCAACTTTTTCATGATCTCTAAGGTTCATATAGAGAGTCATCATCACGTTATATGGAAGTGCATGGTTAGCGTAGTCTTTTTCTTTCATTTTGACTAGCAAAGACTCGGCCTTTTCTTTCTTTCTAGCATGTACGTATGCATTCAAGAGGGCTCCGTATACACGTTTGTCTATTAGATCATCTTGTAGATTGTTAAAATAATCTTCAGCACCTGAAACGCCGTCTATTTTGGATATTAGATCTAACTGAATTGCGGCATCACTTGGGGCCAAGATAAATCTTTCGGGTTTTTTATTCATCCAATCATAAACCTGCAAGAATCACAATGAAGTTCACTTATGCACATGATGACGTTCAAGTTCAACATCTGATCATTCATTATATAACTCTTCAACAACAAAGCTACTCAACAAAGGATACAATATGACATAGTTCAAATGCTAAACTTTTAACATATATCTACCAGGACTACTATCCCCATGGAACATTTTAAAATCAATTTCTGTTTTCTAAGGTTTATCATAACCGAAACAAATTTTTATCTTTTGCAAATTGTAACTTTAAAAGACTATAATTTTTTTTTTAAAATTCTCATAATGTGATATAGGTCTCAAAATTGTAACATGAAGGGCAACAATATGCATCAATTTCACAGACAGAAGCCAACGCATTTGATGTAGAAAAGTCAAACATGGACATTTGGGGACAAAAGAAGTTAAAATCCAACATGCCCTATGAGTATTGAATATTTCAAAGTCAACTCTTTTATTATCTGAGGTTCATCAAAACTGAAGCAAACACTTAACTTTTGTAACTTCAAAAAGCAATCATTAAGAAGAAACTTCCCATCGTATGACATAATTCTCAAACTGTAACATGAAGGGCAACAATATCCACCATATTCACAAAAAAACCAACTCATTTGACCTACGAAATTCAAACATGGACATTTGGGGGCAAAAGAAGTTGAAATCCAATATCTTAGAGTCAACTTTTATTTTCTGATGTTCATCGAAATTATAGCAAACACTTATCTTTTCCAACTTCAAAAGCCATAATTTTAAAAAACTTCCCATCATATGATATAGTCCTCAAAATTGCAACATAAAGTGCATTAATATTCATCAATTACACATACAAAAACCAACTCATTTGACCTAAGATAAGTCAAACATGCAAATTTGGTCCAAAAATCTTAAAAAACAAACATCCAAGCAACTAACTTTCTTCCAATCCAACCTTCCAAATTACTAAAACTCACAAAACCAATGCTCAATTTCACAAAAAGATTCAAGAAACTCAACCTACACATACCTATGGAATATTTCAATGTCAACTTTATTTTCTTAAGTACATCAAAACTGGATCAAACCCTTATCTTTTGCAACTTTAAAAAGCCATTATTGTAAAAGAGCTTCACATCCTATGATATATTCCTCAAATTGCAACATATAGAGCAACAACATTCATCAATTTCACAAACAAAAACCAACTCATTTGACCTTTAAAAAAAGTCAAACATGCACATTTGAGTCCAAAAAAAAATCTAACATAACCAACATCCAAACAACTAAATTCCTCCCAATCCAACCTTCCAAATACTAAAACTCACCAAACCAATACTCAATTTCAAAAAAATAATAATAAAATAATAATAATAATTCAAGAAACACAATCTACACATACCTCAAGAGCAAGATTATACCGACCATACTTCCTCAACTCTTTAACAAGTCTACAAAGCTCCCACTTTGTAACAACATTCCCTTCATTCTCCCATTGATTCAACACACCACTGGACCCCTTTTCACGGTTACCCATCATTGAAATCCTCTTGTAAATTGTCTTCCAAGCAGCCTTTGTTCCAGCAGGCTTCTTCTGTTCATAGTCCACTGTCCCATAAGTGTACACAGGTGAAGAAGATGAACAGTTTGTTATGGTTAATGGGTAAAGTTTGGATCTTTTTTGATACTCAGATGAGAAAGTTATGAACTTGATGGAGTTTGGGTTGAAAGATGAGGGAATGGGTTGTGGGTATGGTGGGGATGAGGATATTGTTGAGTGGAGTAACATTTTTTTTTTTTTTTAAATTGGGGTTATTGAGTTTTAGGGGTTTGGGAAGTGGTTTAAGAAGATGGGGGTGAACACATAAAGGTTATCTTGGTGGTGGTGTAGACATGGGACTAGAAATGATGGGGCCAAATGCATTGGTTTGAACATTGGAATTGAGTAAATGTTTATAGGCCCCTTAATGTTTGTTTTAGTTACAATTTTGGAATTGAGTTTGTATGTCGGGTGTAAGGCTCAAACCTTATGCATAGATCATCTGTATGGTTTTGTGAATGTAAATAAAAACCGAAAAGTGTTGTGGGCGACAACACGAGGAAACCGCACACATGGATGGAGGTGTGTACTAGTCATGTGGGTGTGGAGCGTTTTGTAGTTACCTTATTACTCCCTCCGTCCTAATTTAAATGTCCTTCTTTCCTTTTTTGTTTGTCCCAAATTAAATGTCCATTTTCAAAAATAGAAATGTAATTTTCAGTTTTGCCCATAAAAAACAAAACACAATCACCACTTTTGAGGATATTATTGTCATTTACCACATACAAACAAAAGATTTCTTATAATGTGTGTTTTTAAACATGTGACATTTAAATTGGGACGGAGGGTGTACTATTTTTAAATATATAAATATATTTCTTGTTTTCTGATTGGATGAGTACATGAGTAATGGAGCACTCTCTCATAAGGTTTGAACCAAATGTCGTGGATGTGGCAATGCCTTCCATCGTCGCATCCTTGGGGACGGTATGCTACTACTGGTTCCGTCATATTATTTCATATTTGAGCAGTTGTAAATTTTAGTTAGCTAGTTTTTAAAAATTTAAGACCTAAACTAGTGGTGGAACCTAAGTAGTTGTATAACATATAGGGTGTGTTCATGGTCCGGTTTTCGCGGTTTTTGGGTCAAACCGTGAACCGAACCGTTTGTAACGGTTTTTAGCTTTTGTAAACCAAAACCAAACCGTAGAATTTTTAAAAATTTAAGTTATAATGTGTGTTTTTAAACATGTGACATTTAAATTGGGACGGAGGGTGTACTATTTTTAAATATATAAATATATTTCTTGTTTTCTGATTGGATGAGTACATGAGTAATGGAGCACTCTCTCATAAGGTTTGAACCAAATGTCGTGGATGTGGCAATGCCTTCCATCGTCGCATCCTTGGGGACGGTATGCTACTACTGGTTCCGTCATATTATTTCATATTTGAGCAGTTGTAAATTTTAGTTAGCTAGTTTTTAAAAATTTAAGACCTAAACTAGTGGTGGAACCTAAGTAGTTGTATAACATATAGGGGTGTTCATGGTCCGGTTTTCGCGGTTTTTGGGTCAAACCGTGAACCGAACCGTTTGTAACGGTTTTTAGCTTTTGTAAACCAAAACCAAACCGTAGAATTTTTAAACCGAACCAAACCAAACCATTGATAATGGTTTGGTTCCGAATTGGTTTCACAATTTGAGTTTTTTGCGCCTTATTATTCAAATATGAAAAAAAGAACGAAAAAACAAAGCTGTCAAAATTTTAGGAAATGATATAGTTGTGTAAAATGCTTAATCAAGTTGTTTTATATAACTAGCTATCCACTAATTTTACATAGCTCAAAAGACAAATGCTAAATTATTGGTTGAAATTTAGAATTTCAAAAGCTCACATATGTAGTGAAATCTATAACTTATAATAAAAGAATTGAGTTTGTATGAGGTGGCATTCAATGGAGGCCTCAACCCCCCGTTAAATGTGCCATGTGGCACCTTGAGGTGATAGTATTAAATTTATTATTAAAAAAATATTTCATGTGGCAAATTAAAAAACAAATAATACTATAAAACCTAATCTACTAAAATTAAATTGAGTTATTTTAGGAAAAAATTATTTAAAAACAAATTTAAATTTTTCTCTTTTATGTTTCCTCCCATAAATTTTAAAACGTTAATATCTTTTATATACGAGAGTTTTTAAAGAAAAAAATTACACCAAATTAACGAGCGTTTTATTATCTTTCCAAAGAGTACCATAGTGCTATATAAAAAACGGAGAAAAAAACGACTATTTTTTGTGGGGTTTCGTTCATACAGGAAAAAAAACACAAAGTGTTCTGGTTATTCATTAATCATGTTTTTTTTATTTTAAACCAGGTTCTTATCTACGATGTTGAAATTCAGCTCAATCGTCATGCTATCATTGGAATTTTACTCTTTAAGGATGCATAGGTATACTTCGTCAAGAGAAGCTAGGAGAAAGAATCGCACAACACTGCAACACATGGTGTCACCTTATAGCAAGGTTATTTTTTTATTTATTTAATTACGAGAGTAATAATTATAACTATTAGTATTAGTATTATTAAAATTGTTATATTTTTCAACCCCGCGACGCTCCCGGGATAAAAGCTAGTATTGAATATGAAAATGTGTTTAACCCATTTTTGTTTAGAATAATTTAGCTATAGGTTAAAATATATTTGATGTTATTTATGTGCGTGTATATATATATATATATATATATATATATATATAATAAAAAATATTTAAAAAAATAAAAAAAACTTACGGCCTGATCCGGTTTTATATGGTTGGTTTTCATTATAAACGTAAACAAAACCGTTTGCTATGGTTAAAAAATATTGAAACCGACCGACCGAAAGATAAATAAAAAAACCAACCGTAAAACCAAACCGATGACCGGTTTGGACGGTTTCACGGTTTGAAACCAAACCATGAACACCCCTAATAACATATAGTTTTACAATCAAGTATGAAACTTGAGTTATAAAGACCAGTCACATACCTGAATCAATAACGCAACCGAACCTTATTAGTCATAGGTTATCATAATGTTATCTTCTCTATAACATACTACTAAAAACTTCAACTAATGTGTATTCTAATAAAAAAACGCCCAACGTTGTTCATAGGGGTGCAAACGAGCCGAGCCGAGCTCGAGCTCGATTAACATATAAAGGCTCGAGCTCGAGCTCGGCTCGATTCGAGCTTTGTTTTTAAAGCTCGAGCTCGGCTCGTTGGTGGTTTCTCAAGCTCGAGCTCGGCTCGGGCTCGGCTCGTTTAGTGTTTATTAGTTAATATATTAAATTAAATAATAAAAAGAGAGAATTACACAGATTGTCCTTTAGTTTTACCTGAAATTGCATCCTTTGTCCTTTTTTTTGAATTTTTAACTCCCTATGTCCTTTATTTTATACATTTGTTACACCCTCTGTCCTTTAGACCAACTCCCGTTAAAAAAGTCAGTTAAGTTACCCATGTGCCCCTCACGTGAGGGGCAAATTTGTCTTTTCACCCTCCTTCCTTCTCTCTCTCGTTTAACTCTCTCTCTCTCTCTAATTTCTAAAACCAATAATACCTCCTTTTTAACTCTTTCTTTTTCTTTCTTAAACAACACTAACAATATCTCAATCACAATCTCAAAAACCAATTTGTCACAGATTATGAAATGGCCAGGTAGGTTTTTCGGATGGGTTTTGGTCCGACTGCAGCTAGTATGGTTCGATCGGAGTTGGTTGGAACTGGGTTTAAGGTAAGAGGCTGTGAATGTGATGGTGGTGACGATCGTAGTGATGTTTGAAGGCGTCGGGTGGTGGTGGGTTGTCACAGATCTGGGTTCTCGGGTGAAGGAGTAGAGGTGGTGGTGGTATGGGTCGGGTTAGGAGCTGGGTTGTCTGGATGGTGGGTTCCGGTGATGAAGGATTGTGTCCGAGCTCTTGTCCGAGAAGTTAAAGAAATCAGTTTTAGATAGCATGAAAACGAAGCATGATGGAAATCTGGGTTCGTCTTCTCCGGGACTGTCAACTTCATCGGAAAATATGGTTGAACGTTTGAATACTAATCTGGGATCTGGGTTTAGTTCAAGTTCTGGGTTGGGTTTAAATGTTCATGATGAAGGTTTGAAGTTCTCGGGTGCAGCAACTGGGTCGGATCTTCGGGTTATGATCTTGATTGGTAAATGTTAAATGTTAAAATCAGGTTTGTTTGGATCCAGTTTTTCCTTAGGTTATTGATTTCTGTTTATTTTATTTCGGTTTTGTTAAACGGTTATTAAATCTTGATGATTTGTAATTGCAATTGTGAAATCTGTACTTACAATGATTTTAATCTGTTTTGATGATATGTTTATGATCAACTAAGGGATTAGATTCTACATTTTAGTATTGTTTTTGTTCTTGATCAATTGTTTGATATTTTTGGCTTCGGTTTTCAATAAATTTGATTCATACATTACATTTACAATATGGTTTTGTTCAAGATAATTTAGAATTAGTGGATGTGAATCTGGTAGTAGTGTAGAACCACTGTCGAAGGCTGAAGTAGAAGGCCACGAGTGTGGTTGGGTGTATCTAAATGAGGGGTTTGGTGGTGGTTGATGGTTCGACGGTGGGGAGGTGGTGGTGGTCCGGCAATGGTTCGACGGTGGGGAGGTGGTGGTGGTTACGGCGGCGGTGTGGAGATAGGTATGTTGGTGATGAATTAATGGTGGTTTAGGGTTTGAGTTGTTGAAGGGGTAAAGATGAAGATGATGATTTTGTCTGATTTGGTTTTTTTTTTTTTTAAAGTTTTATCATGTTTTAAGGTGAAAAGACAGGTTTGCCCCTCACATGAGTGGCACATGACCAACTTAACTGAGTTTTTTAACGGAAGTTACCCTAAAGGACATAGGGTGTAACAAGTTTATAAAACAAAGGACATAGGGAGTTAAAAATTCAAAAAAAGGACAAAGGATGCAATTTCAGGTAAAACTAAAGGACAATCTGTGTAATTCTCTCTAATAAAAATAATAGGCTCGATAGCTCGATAAGTCAAAAGCTCGGCTCGGCTCGTTTATTAAACAACTTTAAATATGGGTAAATAGTATAAAATATTAATAAAATTAATATTATATTAAGGCTCGATAAGGCTCGTCGAGCCTTGCGAGCTTCATGTGTCAAGCTCGAGCTCGGGCTCGATAAGTAAACGAGCTTTGTTTTTGGCTCAAGCTCGGCTCGAGCTCGATAAGGCTCGGCTCGTTTCGAGCTTTTTATCGAGTCGATCTCGAGTAGCTCGCGAGCTGCTCGGCTCATTTGCACCCCTAGTTGTTCATCCTCATTTAGGGGCTGTTTGGCAACTTCTGAATGGGTAACTTCTGAACCATTAAGTGTTAAACCAGTAAGAGGTTTGAATATATGCTTACCCATTAAGAGGCAAATGTCTGCCCCATTCAGACATCTTATCACGAAACAAACCGTCTAATCGAACTATGTGTGAACAATTCAGATATCTTTCAATTAAGAGCTGAAACAAACAACCTCTTATTTCACTTTTTTAAACAACAAACTAACATACTTTTAAATAGCTGATTTCTCTCGTGATCGGTAATACACGATGGTGAAACATCTGTCAAGTGGCAGGTAGCGGGAAATTTTTCGGGTGGTAGCCCTAGCGCCCTTTGCACAGAGGGGCACTGCCTCTCTAGGGCCGGCCACTCCCGCGACACCAGGCTTTGGCCTGATGATGCCGTTGAGTGTGTGGCTAGGGACCCCCAGATACTTCTGAGGGATGTGATGGACTCTGCCACAATATAGAAAGTCACCTACTACTACTACTACAAAAAAAAAAAAAAAAAAAAAACACGAGGGTGAAAATCGAAAAAACAGAGAAAAAAATATTCCTATTTTAGGGTTAGGGTTTAACTGGACTCATTGTAGACCACTCGTATATATAAATCAATTTTGTTCTTGTCACACCACCGTATAATATTGTCCCTCATCTGATCTGCAAAATACCCAAAAACTAATAACTCAAAGATGGAGCAGACCTTTATCATGATCAAGCCTGATGGCGTTCAAAGAGGCCTTGTAAGTTTCTGATTAATAACACCAAAACCCATTTGGGATTTTGTTAAATTTTGAATCTTTTTTTTTATTTTCTGATAAAAAACACAAAAACCCAATTGGGGTTTTATTAAATTTTGAATCTTTTTGTAGTTTATGATGGAAAACACAAGGACCCAATTGGGATTTTATTAAATTTTGAATCTTTTTCTATTTTTCTGATGAAAAACATAAAAACCCAATTGAGATTTTATTAAATTTTGAATCTTTTTTATAGTTTCTGATAAAAAACAAAAAAACCCAATTGAGATTTTATTAAATTTTGAATCTTTTTGTAGTTTCTGATGGAAAACACAAAAACCCAATTGGGATTTTATTAAATTTTGAATCTTTTTTTATGATGATCAGAAAAAAAGGGCTTTATGATATGTTCTTGATCTAAGAAGTGGATCTTGCACTCTACATATGTATATATGCCTGATTTGGAAGAATCTGTTGATTTACAAGTTTTACTGCATGATGTACAAGTTTTAGATTAATAATTGGTCAAGATTTGCTAAAATGATGCTTAATAAGGTTGTGATTATGTTTGATATTTGTTTAGGTTGGTGAAATCATTGGTAGATTTGAGAAGAAAGGTTTCTCTTTGAAAGGTACAATTTTTATTTGATCACATTGTTGGTTTAGGTACTAATGGGTCCTCTAAATGATGGCTATAGGGTGTGATTGTATTGATCACATGTGTATTAGCTTTTGATTAGTTTTTTACTTGATCAATTTTAATTGGAAAACAAGTGTTTAAAGGATGTGTAAATAAGCAGAGCTTGATATCGACTAGTTTAAGTTACGAGAGCTTGAGCTCAGTCATGTTTTGAGCTCTTTGTCTAAAGCTTGAGCTTTCATAGCTCTGTTAATCTATTGGCTTGTTATATAAGTAATTTTTATTGTAGATCTGATTATTACATTATATATTAATAATTTATAATTATATATAGCCAGTGGCGAATCTTGACCCGAAACTTCGGGGGGTCGGAAGTCACTAGTTTCCGGGGGTCGAAATCTTATATACCAAAAAATTTCTATACGAATACTATATAGTTGGAACTTATGAACGAAAATTCGGGGGGTCGGCCGCCCCCTCCCGCCCCTTAAAAGGATCGCCCCTGTATATAGCATGATACATATAGTTTTTATTTTTGTTTATGTTTATTGAAAGTACACAGTATTATATATTTTTAGTTAATTATTTTATTATATTTTATAAATGTTGTATTGTTTACATAAACAAGGCTCGCGAGGCTAACGAAACTCAATGTATGAAGTTTGGGCTCGAGCTACCAGAACTTTATTTGGTCTCGTAAGCGAATAGAAATTGAAACTCAACATACATGCCCAAAGGCTGCCATATTCAGCGGTTGCTCTTTAATGAATTACCAAAAATTTTGACGCTTGATCTTCCTTTTGTGATTTTAGGACTGAAGCTTTTGACCGTCGACAGAGCTTTTGCTGAGAAGCATTATGCTGATTTGTCCTCAAAGCCTTTCTTCAATGGGCTCGTTGAGTACATCGTCTCTGGCCCTGTTGTTGCCATGGTTTGGGAGGGCAAGAATGTCGTCACCACCGGACGCAAGATCATCGGTGCTACAAACCCTGCTGAGTCAGCTCCTGGCACCATTCGTGGTGATTTTGCCATCGACATTGGCAGGTATGATTTGTAGTCTAAATTGCTTACTGGTTTCGACTCTACAAGTCAAAAGGTTGACCACTGACCATTGCATTCTAATTCAATTTGTTTAACGTTTGTTTCGGTGTCCAGAAATGTGATTCATGGAAGTGACGCTGTTGAGAGCGCAAGGAAGGAGATTGGTCTGTGGTTCCCTGAGGGTGTTGCCAATTGGTCAAGCAGCCTTCACCATGGATCTATGAATGAGTGATTTTTACATTATGTTACAACCATCCTTTGCTAGTCTGCTTTGAGGGTGTATTCTGTTTTCGACTGGTTTTGTTTTTGGATTTTGACACTGTGCGAGGAACTTATTCTGTCTGTTAGATCGGTTATGTTATCGTTTTACATTTTCATGTTTGCTCCTTATTTTGTTTTTGATTTTTTGGATTATCCATAGACGACGTACAGATACGCGACCCTACACATAGTTTTTGATCAATCTTATCTCCAAATGCCGTCGTATTACTCAGTCTTAATTATTTCATATCATCTTCTTTGCCAGGTTTGTGTTTTTCTATCATCCCTGGTCACAAACTGTTTTTACATAATTACACTCTCATAACCATCATGGTCGCTTAGTCCGCATGAACTCAGTTGCTACCTATGGCAGCCGCAGTTCCTACCGATGGGTCCAGTTGGTGCCAGTGGATCCGTTGGCCTGATATGGTTCCCGACTTAGCATATTGTTCATGCGAAAATTGAAACGACTGCAATGGTTTATTTGGCAGTTAATCCTGCCGTTGTATTAAAACATATTAGTTAATATGCTTTTTTTTGGTTTTGAACGGCAAAACGCTTTATATATAGAGAGAGAGAGAGCTAACAAGCGGCTGGGAAATACCAAACAAAAATGAAAAGGAAAATACAACACCAAAAACGGCAACACAATTATAGCACCATAGTTATGTTGAATTCGGCCCAATTAATCAGGCCCAGCTTCGATCTCTTCGTTAACCATAGAAAGGAATCTTCTTTAACCCGATCAATCGTCTCCCGAACCGGCTCAAAGTAACCATCAAACGTCTTTTTATTCCTTACTAACCAAATTCTCCAGACGGTAGCTTGAAATATCATCCCGACAATTTTCTTCCTCTTCTTCGAGCCCGGATTTAGAAGTAAGCTGCGAAACCATGACTCGACCGAATTAGAGTCCAAAGGCCAAGATATTCTCAACCAAACCAATACGTTCCACCACACCGATCTAGACCAGAGGCAAGACACGAAGGCATGAAAGGTGTCTTCGGGGGCAATATTACACCTAGAACAAACGCAATCAGGAATGGCGACTCCACAGGAAACCAACTCGACTTTCGTAGGAACTCTCCCTAGCATCACTCTCCACAGGAGCACGTTGGCTTTAGGAATAGCCCACTGATTCCACGCGTTGACTGTAAAAACAGGAAACGAACCCTCCACAGTCGCTAACTCCGATCTAAATTCTTTAACCGAGAATAACTCTCTAGCTTTGTTACTCCAAGCCCAAACTTCCTGGGAACCATCAAAGACCACGTTACTCAGCAAGTTGGTCAACTTCTGCAGTTGACCCGATAGGGAGTTCGGTAACCCAGTAGCGTTCCAGCACCACTTCCAATTGGCCCTACCATCAATACTGTTGTAACAATCAATGACCCAAGCATCCTTATTTCTGGCTGCATTATACAGACCTGGAAACAAGGTTTAAAGGCTCGAACTAGTCGCCCAACAATCCTTCCAGAATAAGACTTTAGATCCGTTTCCGATTTTTGGTTTAAGTTTCTCCGACGCATGAATGCCTCTAGTACGAAGGGTCCTTTCCAATGAACCAATATCTTTCCACATACCGGAATGGCCTTTTTAACCGGAATCATATTCGTGCCTCTACCCGAAGAGTGAATCGACTTGATCACTTTCACCCATAACTGATCCAGTTCATGTTTAAACCTCCACCACCACTTCGAAAGCATCGCTATATTGAAATCCTCAATACCACGCCATTAACTTCTCCCACTTAACCCAACGGATTTTGCCCTTCATACCGATCTTACCCCATAGGAAATCTCTCCGGATGCCTTCTAATTTTTTCAACACAAATTTTGGAGCTGGAAAGAGGGATAAAAAGTAGGAGGGGATACTGCTAAGCACGACTTTAATCAACGTCAATCTCCCCGCGAAAGATAGCGTTTTCGCCTTCAACGCCGTCAATCTTTTATTAAATTTCTCAAACACAGGCTGCCACCAACGAACTCTTTTCATATTAACCCCCAAGGGCACTTCCAAATACAAAAAAAGGAAGAGAACCTTGGCTTCAATTCAGAACAGACGCGAAGGAATCCACCTCGTCACTCTCCACATTGCAGCCAAAGAGTTGGCATTTTTTGCAATTCACTTTCAGACCTGAAACAAGAAATAGGCAACGAAGGAACCTTTTAAGGGTCACCACATTATCTCTTGTCCATTCACCCAAGAAAATAACGTCGTCCGCAAAACATAGAGTAGACAGGGTCGGTCCGTCATTGGGAAGCTTGACACCTTTGAATAAACCCAACTTTATGGCACGATCCATAAACTTCTTAGTAGTTTCCATCACAATGATAAAAAGAAAGGGTGAGATAGGGTCCCTTTGTCTTAGGCCTCTTTTATACGCAAATTCGGCCGTAGGAGACTCGCGAACCTCTCCCCGTGTAAAGACATGTTTTAATCCACCCCACCCATTTATCGGGAAACCCATATATTCCATGGCGGCAAATAGGAACTTCCAATTGAGCGAGTCATAAACTTTGTGAAAATCAATTTTAAAAACAAGGAGCTTATACTTAGATTTTTTGGCCCATGAAATAATTTCGCTAACCATGAGAGGTTCGTCGAGAATACTTCTCCACAAACGCCGATTGGGCAGACCCAATAAGATCATCCAAAACACCATTAAGCCGCTTCGAAATCACTTTAGATAAGATTTTATATACCGAAGACACCAAAGATATGGGCCGAAAGTCGGAAAGGTTTTGCGGATCCATCTTCTTAGGAATGAGAGTAATAAAAGAGGCATTGCCCTTAAGAATATCTCACCTGAAAAAAAGAAATCATTAAACAGATTTATAAAGTGAGGCTTCAAGGATTCCCAGATTTTTTTGAAGAACTTGAGGGTGAATCCATTCGGTCCAGGCGATTTTCCACCATTGCAATCTTTAATAGCATCCCGAATTTCGGCTTCTACAAAGGGCGTACACAAACAATCGGCCTGAGCCGGAGTCAAACACGGTAGCCCCAAGTTGGTAATTTAGCTCTTCTACGAATTGGTTCCGAAAACAGGCTTCGAAACCAGCCGAATACCTCGGCCTTGAGAACTTCCGGATCGGTCACCCATGCCCCATTAACAAGGAGGCCATCGATTTTGTCCCGAGCAATATTCGCGTAGATAATACCATGAAAAAACGCCGAGTTCTCGTCGCCATTCTTCACCCAATTAACGCGAGCCTTTTATTGTAAATCCTTTAGTTTAGCGATATCCAAGTCACGAATTTGTTTCCTCCGTCTCACTTTCGTCATTGGATAAAGGAGGAGAGGCCGCCAAGTCTTCAATTTCTTTAATCCAATTGCTCAGGAACATTTGAAATCTTTGGTCTTTGAGTTTATTTGCAGCTCTCTTCACTTTTAACCCTCCTTAACCTACTTAAGAATCGACATCAATACAACATCCGCTTTACCACCAACCAGGGAACAGATAAGCAATCATTAATAGTGTTCACCAGATCAACATTCAACAACCACGAATTATAAAATTTAAAAGGGATTGCTACGAAATTCCGATTAGCACAGCATACAGAAAGAGGGCAATGATCGGATAACCTTCTATCGTGGACCCTGAGGATAGCCGACGACCACAGAGCCACAAAATCGCTACACACAAAAACACGGTCAAGCTTACTCATTTTTAATTCTTCATAATCAGAAATAAACGTGTAACGTCCGCCCGTCATATTGTTTCGATCCAACCAGATCGACGAATAAAGTCATTGAAGCAAGCCGTGGCAACTGGGTTGAAAATAGAATTCACCCTCTTCTCCTGCCCCCTCACCTCGTTGAAATCGGCCAAAGCAAGCTACAACCGGGAACGATTCGAAACCAAACCCAAAATATCATCCCATAGGACTCTCCTTAGCGATGTGTCGTTAGCGCATAAATGTTGAGGATATTTAGCTTGACCCCTGCCCTATAAGTTCCTCAAACATCAATAAGAAATACCTACTCTTGACGCTTCCCTCCATACGGAATCTGGACGGATCCCATATCGAAAGGATACCCCGGAACGATCAATCGCATCCACCGAATCGAATGCCAACGGAGACCAGTCCCAAAGTCATCCATGAAATCAATTTGGTGTGTTTCTTGAATACCGACAAAATCCACCTGGTGTGTTTCTTGAATACCGACAAAATCCACCTTCAAATCACGTTTCAAGTCTCGAACCCAAGAATGTTTCCCATCTACCAAAACCCCCCTAATATTGAGAGTTAAATAATTCATTGGTTAACTACTTCTTCCCTTTCCCCAGTGACGATTTTTCGCATGTGATTATCAAACCCTTGAAGTTCCATTCCCAGCTTCCTTTCGAACTCCAACGTATCTTGAACCTCTTTTTCGAACTCAATTCCTTCATTACCCAGGACATCATCACACACTTCCTCATCTTGCACCAACGAGGTTCTCCTGTTGTCCAAATTAATCGGACGTCTCCTACTCTCTACATCTTGTTCAATGATATCATCTAAGGAGAAGGGGTTAGAATTGATAGAGCAATTTAGATATGGAGTAATGAACATATTGTTACCACCTGAACCCTCTCGATCTGGGCCTAGATGATTTAACCCATAACTCCCTTCATTACCTTTCTTAGTATTGGCCCAATGACAATAGAAGCCAAGCAGGCCCCTAGCACTGGCCCATTTAAAGAATCCCCATCCGATCTATTTTCAAGACAACCGTCACCTTGGGAGGTTGTCACCTTAGGAATCACCCATTGAGCTGCCACTAGAATCCAAGCAATCATCATTACTGTTGCATGCAAGAGGAGATAACCCATTTCCCATGCAGTCTCTAGAGCTACCCATTAATGCTTCATCTTCATCCACCGAACCTCTACCATTCACCATAATAGACTTGATCACCGGAGCATTCGCCTGAGAAAGAGGAATCACCAGAGACCAGTCGGATGTAACCTCAACAACTGAAACCCACACCTCACCTTCTTTGGTCTTCAGACAAACATTCGAGGCTAAGATTTTGCCCGTAGGGACCAGAATAGCCACCACGTTAGCATCCATAAGAACATCCTTGCTAGAAGCATTAGACTGGATGCTAATTCTCCCGAGTCTCTTGCCAATTTTATTGAAAACATGACGATCCCACATAGACGTCAGCACTCCCATGATCTTGATCCAAGCCAGACAATAGTTTGTGTAGAGTCCTCCATCCCAAACGACCATGTTATTGAACCAAACCCTCCATTTATCCACTTCGGTTTCACGAAACACTTCAGCAAACTCCGGATTATCAAACACCAAAGCAATCGTCAAGCCTCCCAAATACTTTATGGCAAAAGACCAGTCCGAGAAGTCCTTTACGAGACAATGAAGTTTATTCATCATCTCAAAATCTTTCACCTCTCTCATTAATGACTTGAACTCAAAACATCTCTTAGTCTCCGGCCGGAGAGGTGGGAGATCAATGACAAGGTTCGGGGAAGAAGTGGCTTTCTTACCCTGAACGCATCTTTATACGAGTTGAACAACCCTTGATTAAACCCTTTAGTACACACAGTCTCCGCATCCTCACCAATAGGAATACTAGTGTTGGTATTACTTCTTCCATTATCCAGCCTGTTGAATACCGAGAGCCTTTCGGGGTTGCATTCATCCTCCATACTTTTCCCTTCTCTATTGAACCTAGCAACGTTAACTCCTAACACGACCCCATTCAAAGAGACACCATTTATCTCCTCAGCCCAACCAACCGCATTATAAACCTTAGAAACCTTAAGAAACCCGAAACGGTTCCCACGCTTATCACGTTTGGCTGGAATATACATATCCTCCAGGTTACCGAAGTGAACAAACGCATTCCACATAGCTTCCGCATTGCAGTCCTCCGGTAGGTTAGACACGTAGAAAGACGTCGTCCTCAATAGCCTATCTTCTCTTCTCAAAAAATGTCTCTCCATCATTTTATCTTTCTTGCTACGGACCATCTCCCATCCTTCTTCATTCCCTCTGAAGTTCTTCTTTTGATTGATGTTGAGTTGCTCCTCACGCTTTCTTCGATGCAGATCTTGGTACTGAACTGGATTGAGCCTCCCCCTTGGTCTTCTTGTCACCCCTCATGGAGAGAGTATTAGTTTATATGCTAACAAGCATTGCATAGTATAAAAAAACCTAGCTGAATTACAGAATGTGAATTTCTAAATAACACTTCAGTGTTGAGATTCACTCACTAAGGTGCTGTTTGTTTTTTTCTGATAAAGGTCCGCGATCTGCGGACCACATCTGCGGGAGGAGAAGAGGTAGACCAAAGGTCTGTAGTCTGCAAGAAGAAGACTGTATGTTGTTAACATCTGCAGCATAACCCACCATAACAAATAACCCACCAACACCCACCATAACCACCGTGAACCACAACAAACAAGCATAACCATAACCAACCACAACCCATCATAATGTTGCTCGATCTATTCACCTAGTTGTTGATTCCAAACAACAATTTTTAATCAAAATACTGATTAACATTAATCTTATTCAAATAACTAATCACAAGTTCCTGTATGTTATGAACTTCTGTCGCTCAATTTCCTGAAAAAAAATCACCCACAAATCCTTTAGTTTTCAATTTCCTTTTTAAATAATAACGGTAAAACTAAAAAATATTATGTGTTAGCTACCTTGTTCATACACTTCTTGACAGTGGATGGAATATCAGATCGCGGTTTATAGTTTCCTTAAGGGTCCTTTCGTTCAACATATTCAGGGGAGGGGAGGGAGGAGAGCGGCGTCGGGGGATGGAGGAGGGCGGTGTCCGCGGATGAGGAGGATGAAGAAAAGGAGGAGGAGGAGGAGGATGAGGAAAAGAAGGAGGAGGAAGAAGAGGAAAAGGAAGAGGAAGAATAAGAATAAGAAGAGGATGACGAGGAGGAGGAAGAAGAGGAAGAGGAGGAGGAGGAGGAAGAGGAAGAAGAATTAAGAGGAGGAAGAGGAAGAGGAGGAGGAAGAAGAAGATTTGCTGCTGTTATGTTTTATTTGTGAGAAGATATAAAAAGAGGGCCGGTGGGTGGTCTGCACGAGGAAGAGGAAGGGCAGAGGAAAAAAGAGGTTATAACTTCTAAAAAACAATCGAGCTGCCCGCCTCAAATTGCCTGTCCACGTCTGCGCGACTCAGACATAAGTGATTAGAAACTTTTCTCAGCAGAAAACAAACACCACCTAAGACTTCTATAATTATTTTGCTAGGTCATAACTCATAAGGTTGTTCTTTAGAACTTCCTTTTGAATTTCCCTATATTCTGAACTTTAACTACAACATCAGGATATACTCAAATGATGTAAGTAACTACAATATCTGACTATATTGCTGGGGTCAAGAGGGTGCACTGATCTTCTAGCCACGGGAATTTGTTGGATTTTTATATATAAATGTAACTAGTGGTATAAAAGTGGCGTGTTGCGCTAGTGATGCCCGTAATACGTAATGAGAATTTAATCCGTGTCGGATTGTTTCTTATGGTAAAATAAACTTTTTCTAACACATTCTTAGATTGTTTTAAATTTTATTGATGATAGGCCGCTTCAAACTTGGTCATTAGAAATAAACTATTGTCAAATTCTTTAAAGTTTATTGAGAACAAATTGTTTGTAACACGCATGTTAGAAGCAAACGCTCACCAAAAAATTTGTTCTTAAAATGTATCATAGTTAAACAATTTCTCATTAAACATTACATGCTCCTTATAAACAAACTATATTCAGATTCTTTAAAGTTTATTGAAAACAAACCATTTGTAACACATGTTAATATGTTATAAGCAAACGGTGACAAAATTCGTTTTTGATATGTATCATAGTTAACCATTTGTCATTAAACATTTAGAAAACGATATAAAGTTCGGGTTTTTAAAAGAAATCGTTTGTAAGTTGTTTATTCGAAATGTAAAAGTTTTAGCACGTTGGTTTGTAATTATTTCTCGATATAATATTTTGTAATAGAAATCTAAAAAAATGATTATAATAATCACACATATCCAGTTTTTTATATGCCATTAAGAGATAAAAAAGCAATCTCATATTCTCATTTGCAAACATATATTTAAGCTTGGTGGAAAATCTCATTTGCAAACATATTATAATTATATTTTTGTAACAAAAACGTGTCTAGTTTATTAATCATTGCATGTGAAACTCTCATTTGCAAACATATTATCTATACTAAATTATAATGTATGAGGCAAGTGTAGTTTAAGATACCCAAAAGTTAAAAACTTTATTTTCATTAACCACTTTAAAATGAGGGTAAATTAGTTACTTAAAGACTTTTACACTTTGATACCTCATCTTAGTTACACTTGAAATTATAGTTAAACTTCTTTTCCTTATTTTAAGCAAATTATCCCCCATGATTTATAGATTGTCATATTCATATATTTTTAGCTTTTATATCTAGGCGTGTAAACGAACACTGTGTTCGTGTCTGTTCATTTAATTTTAACCAAACACGAACACAAAATCGAACACATTTTTGTCTTCATGTTCATTCATTAAGAAATTTGTCATGTCCGTGTTCGTTTATGTTCGTTCGTTTAAACTCTAAACGAACAGTTCATGAACGAACATAAACAGGCGTTAATAAACATAATAAAAGTGAATGATTTTATATTACTAAAAACCTAATTACTAAATTGTTATATATTTATACAAGTGGCTAAAGCCCAACTTATGTTTATATTTATGTAAATATAACTATCTATGTGATTAATTAACTTAAACGAACATAAATAACCGAAAAGGCCTGTAAACGAACCGAACGTTCATGAACTGTTTGGCGGGAAGTTCGTTTATGTTCGTTTAATTAAATGAACGAACATGAACACACGTTTTGTTCGTACATTTATGTTCATGAACGTCATCTATGTTCGTTCATTTATGTTCGTTTGTCTATTTTTGTTCGTTTATATTCATTTAATTAAACTTTACTTTATTTTTATTATTTATTTCCCTTTTCTTAAGTAACTTTAATTCATATTATAATATACACAATATATTTGATATGTTCTAAAAACTTAACCCTAACCCTAACATTCTAAACATGTCAGCCGCTCTCCACACTTTACAGCCCACCTCCCTTCTTCTCCACAGTCCACAACCTACCTTCTTCCACTTCCGGCCGACCACCTCCACACCCCCGCCTCATCCGCCCCAGCCCCGTCTCCACTATCCAGCCTCCACAACACCGCAAGTATGACCCACCTTCTCTTATGTTTTTTTTTCTATAGCTTTGTCGGTTTTTTTTCTCTATAACTTTATTCATTTGTGTTTGTTTAATGTTTATTTGTGTTTGTTAAATGTTCGTTTATGTTCATTTGTGTTCGTTATATTGATCATTTGTGTTCGTTTATGTTCATGAACTGTTCGTTTAGGTTTTAAATGAACGAACATAAACGAACACGCACACGACAAATTTTTTAATGTACGAACACGAACACAAAAATGTGTTCGATTATGTGTTCGTATTCGTGTTCGGTTAAAGTTAAATGAATAAACACAAACATGCATGTGTTCATGTTTGTTCGGTTCATTTACAGGCCTATAACCGAACATAAACGAACGTTCATGAACATAAATGAATGAACACAACGTTTGTTCATGTTCGTTCATTTAACTAAACGAACAAATTTTTTGTTGTGTTTGTTCTTTTATTAAATAAACGAACTTCTGCCGAACAAGTTCATGAACAGTTCATGAACGTTCGGTTCGTTTACAAGCCTATTTATACCTCTATTTCATCTATTTATACCTCAATTTCTTGTACTTCTAGGCAAAAAAAATTAGCCAAAGTTTGGTTTTTGTTTTTCACCAAAATTAGCTAAACCGGACTAAAAACCGATAATCTAACCATACTAACCGAACCAAGGAATTGATTTTTAATAAGATTGATAAACTGATGACTTTGATTTTAGCTTCCGTTGAGGCTAATAATCGAACTGAACCGAACCAGACACACCCGTAGAAGTGTTTATGTTTCCCGCTGTATCGCACGAGCACCCTACTAGTATTATATTGTATTTTTAAGTCTGTGGAAGCGTGGAAAATAAAATACTAAAAATGAGTCGCGCATTTAGTCTATGGTGGCTATTCAATTTAATTAATCACTTTTAAATATATTTGAATTGATTAAATTGAATTTGAATTGAATGAATATTTTTATTATTTAAAACATGATTAAGACCTTTTAGTTTTATCTAGAGGGGTTAAGAGATGTTTAATAGCCTATTAATGATTATTAAGTGACTACCTCTTAATGGTTCATAACCTCTGAATAGTTAAGAGGTAACGTTAAGTCTCAATAGTTAAGGGGCAACCATTAAGATGTTAGCTTTTAACCGTTCATACTTAAGATTATATCTTAACCATTAAGAGACCATGAACCATTCAGATACAGTCTCTTAATAACTATTCAGAGGCTACCAAACAACCCTTGAGTTATGTTAACGTGAGTTTGTGCGCTAGTTTGGGATACTTACTCCTTGTATAATCGATGGATTGTACCAATGTTCAGTTAACTACCCTTTCAACCTCAACTAATCGATTAGTGTTGATCTCATCCGTTTGCTAACATATGTTAATAACGGATCTATTGATGTCATAGTTTCTTGATTTATAATCAATCGTCTAAATAAATATTACGATAACTTATGATTAACCATCACTTACGGTAAAGAGCCCGCTTATATAAAACATTTATAGTTAAATAAAATTTACAGAAATTTTAAAACGATTTAGATAATTATAATAACTATAAATAACATTAATAATATTATTTAAACGAAAATAATGTGAAAATATACAATATGAATAAGAACATTTTATATATGTATCATATTAGGATATAAAACTTGAAAACAAATTCTATAAAGCAGGAGTAGGAGTAAACTGCTATAATAGCTCATGAGGTTTGACCCAATATGCCACTTTAGACAAATTTTTTTTTTTATCACTAGACCCAGTGGTTTCCATATGGTGCCAGTTTGAACCATTTTACAAACGATGTTAAAAAAGTCAATTAACCTCAGGAGCAAAATGGTCATTTCATGTCATAAGTTTTAAAAACCCTCATTTAACCCCTCTCCCCCTCTCTCTTCGTCAGATTATTTTAAAATTTCTTTAAAATAAAACTTTGTTTCCAAAACAAAAAGCCTCATCGTTTCAGTAGTTGAAAATCCGAGACACTAACAACATCCCCTATTCCCCCAACCTGAAAACCCAACCTCATCTTCCACCATTACCGTCGTCACTATACACCACCACCACTCGCCCCCTCTATCTCCCCCACTCTCTGCTTCTATCACCATCTCTAGCGAGACACCACCACGTCTCTGGTTAAATCCATACTACCACCACCACCAACAACAACTCACCAAGGGGTCTCTGCCGGTGCAACAATAGACGAATCAACGAAGGTAACACATGCTTCACCAACTCACCTTCCATACTCCAAATCCTCATAACCTACCCTGTTACGTTACACTTGTTTTTTTTAATATCTAAAGACGTGAAGTTTATACTAGGTAATTAAAGTCCATGAAATCATTCAAAAATACGTGTAACCTCATGTGATTATTGAATTATGAGTGGATGTCACTGAACGATGACGACCGGGTAAAGTGTTTGTTTGGTGTTGATGTTCGATTGCAAACCTATTGAACTAAGACGACATTGATGATGCGTTAACAGAGGAAGATGACGAGATTATACTAGTAAAACGTGATCTTGATTGTCGAAGATTTATGCTATAATTGATGCTACGTTTAATTTGGTTCTTTAAAGATGACAAAATTGAGGTTTGATTGAATATGGTTGCATTTCATCGTTGAATTTGGGAATTGGGGTTTTGATTTGACGTGATAAATTTGGGAATTAGGGTTCTTGATTGCGTTAATAGAGGAGGGGTAAGTAATCAAACAGAGAGATAGGGATAAAGGGGTTAAATGAGGGTTTTAAAACTTATGACATGAAATGACCATTTTGCCCTTGAGGGTTAACACACTTTTTTAACGTCGTTTGTAAATGGTTCAAATTGGCACCATTTGAAAACCACTGGGTTTCCAGTAATAAAAGAAACTTTTATATCTAAAGTGGCATATTGGGTCAAACCTTAGAAGCCATTTTAACAGTTTACTCTAAATTATTAACCTTCAAACTTATAAGTATAAGTATGTGATACATATTTATGTATAACCAAATAATGCATCATTTTAAGGAAAAATGATTAAACGTATCACACCATATCATATGACTAATATAGGTTTAAATTGTAAGAAAATAAGAACATTATAACATTAATCCGTTACTATATTTTGAGATTTTATTTTTTTTAATATTTATATGTAGTTTATAGGTTTATATATAAAATAGTTAAATGATTAAAGAAATTATAATTTCTTGGTATCATATATAAGAATAATTAGCTACTTTAATGTTTAGGTGAAACTTGAATTCTAGATATTGATTGATTGTCGATTACTTTTTTGTGGTTTGTTTATAGATTATTATATTGTTATTCTAAAGTTTTTATTCATAAATGTCTTATTCATATTCAGAGGCGTTCCTGGGGATTTACGTGCCCTATCCGAGCCGTTAAAAAATATGCCCCTTAATCTTTAAAAAATTAAATAACTTAACTAAATGTTATCTGGATTAATAGTATAGTAATAAACAATCACAAAATAATAGTAGTAGAATGAGTTAAATTACATACCGTAATAGACTAGTATCTAACCGACAATTCGTTAAGCTCTTCTAGTATTCTTGCTAGCAAATTGGTGGATCAACTCTTCACATTTTATACAATCTATGATTTCGTTCTTGATAACTATCATCGCTAACTCGCTAAGTTTTTCTTGGGACATTGTGAATCGTAAGTATGATTTCAACAACTTTAATTTTGAAAAGCTCCTTTATGTGGATGTCATCGTGATTGTGATGGTCAATAACATTCTATATGCAATGCACGCATTTGGGAAATAACATTCTTCTTTCATATGCTCCAAAACATCTATAGGGTCGCTAAATTTTTGTGATGTGTCAAATAAGTTCAAATTTGAACAGAAAAAAGCGTTGTTTTTTTATTTATTTAGTAAGTTAAATAGATATTGGGCTTATAAATTTATGGGCTTTGAGTTAATAATATTTAAGTTTTAAATTAATGATTATTGGGTCCAACGTTTAAGTGTTAAATGACTTTTCTATTTTAAAAATACACACACATATATAGAAATTTTATAAAAGAAATTGTGCCCCGATAAAAATGGGTCCAAGCCGAATGGCCTTTCCAGCTTAGGCCAAAGCCGCCCATGTTCATATTATTATGTATTATTTAAATTCTAATGACAATGTTTTTTTTTTTTTTTCTCTATTTTTATGTATCATATATATGTTAGGTAACATATGACAATGAAAATGTTTCTTTTTTATTATTATTATTATTATTATTATTGTATCGTTTAATATTACCGAGTAGTTAAATGTATTAGACGTTTAGAACGTTTAATAATATAATACTTACGAGTTACAGTTATATTTAATCACCAAAATGATTGTGAAATCAATGTTAAATACCATCATGGAAAGAAATTTTGCGACTGACTTGACCCAACCCGAATCGAATTGAAAAATAAATTAGCAATTGACAAATGACTCTTAAAAAATTTCGCACCTCATGAAAATTTTTTTTGAGTCTGCCATTGGTTGTGGCAGAACGTTTGCGGATGATGGTGGTGATTGCGGAACTGTTCCTAATGGTGGTGATTATGGTTGTGATGGTGGTGGTTTTTGGTGACAATGGTGGTGGTGGTTTTGGATTTAATTTTAAATCGTCTGTTTGCTCTAACATAAAACAATGTATACATCGGGAGCTGTGACACCCGTCAATTTCCCAAGTCAAAATCCGAACACATATTTAAACGCGTGCTATTTTTATTTGTGCATATAATATACATGATTCTAAATATTTTGAGCCAAAAAAATCAAAAAAGTGTCGAGCGTTTTTTTTTTTAAATCATGGTTCATTATATATATCATACTAAACCATAATGATCACTCATTTTATACTAACACTCGTGATTCATCATCAACCCCAAGGCTATAATTTGGAATGTTATCCCATTAATTTTATTTAAGAGAAAATTGCTCGAATGGTCCCAATGGTTTGCTTAGATTTCACTTTAGTCCCTAACTTTTGAAAACTACATCTGTAGTCCTCAACTTTTGGTGTTTTTTTTAACTCGGATAGTCCCTGGAGTAGACAGAGGTAAAATAATTCAGTTAAGTAGGTGTGAAATTACTAAACTACCCTTACTTTAATAAAAATAAAAAAAATCAATTAATTAATAAAATAGAAAGAGGACCCACTTAACCCTTTGGCCAATCAAGTGCCTCCACTCATTCTTAACGGGGCCCACCCACTTCATCTTCCCCACCCCACCTCATCACCTCCGTATACCAACACCACCAACACCTCCCCACCACATCACAACTAGCACCTCCACAAACCACCACCACCAACCCAACTTTATCTTCGCTACCTAGGCCTAAACACACACACATACACATACACACACACACCATATATATATATATATATAAAATCAATAATCACAAAAATTTGTCCGTTTTACCTGAACCCGCGTTACCTTTGAGATAGAATCATATCATTTTACAAAGTAAAGAAAAGATTAGTTGACAACAACGACAAAAACAAAAAATAAAAATAATAATATCATATGTTTTACAAACCAAGCTAAGTAGTGGTTCCAGCAGTTGGTGATGCAGAGCTGGGATTTTGAACAGATCCTCACAGAGGCGCTACGGTTTGACCTGAGCTTGTCTACCTACGTTCATACATCTTAATTAACAAACAAAGAAACAAGCTGATAAGATTGTAGATATCTTAAAACTAAAGTGAAGAATGTCAAGGACCAAGAACAAAGCACACATACCAGGGTGGTTGAAAATGGCTTCGACATACCAGGGTGGTTGGGTTGGTGGTGGTGGTTCGGGGAGGGGGGGGGGGGGGATGAAGTGGGTGGGCCCCACTAAAATGAGGGGAGACACATGATTGGCTAAGTGGTTAAGTGAGTCCTCTTTCTATTTTATTAACTAATTGATTTTTTTATTTTTATTGAAGTAAGGGTAGTTTAGTAATTTCACACCCACTTAACTGGATTATTTAACCTCCGTCTACTCCAGGGACCATCCGAGTTAAGAAACACCAAAAGTTAAGGACTACAGATGTAATTTTCAAAAGTTGGAAATTAAAGGTGAAATCTGAGCAAACCACATGGATCATTCGAGCCATTTTCTCTCTTTATTTAATTATCCATGCACTTAAAATTTACTTGCATTAGCTTCAACATCATAATAAATCATGTATAACCTGATGAAATCCACACCAACCCATAATCACATTCCTATATATGATAAGCTCAAGAGAAATATCATTACCACCATTTCCATGTAGCCATGCACACACATACGTGGATCATTTTCATCAAATGAGCACCCCATTAATTAGAACCATCATGGAATCCACATGATATAACACCCATGCCACCCACCTATTACAAACCGTGATTTCTATTGCACTTCCATTTAATAAAACGTACGTAAAAGACTACCATAGCAATTAGCAACTCATATATAACTCTCCAAATGTAGAACCTTATTCGGCTAGATCCCCAAACCAACCACCATCGTCGACCTCCACCGTCATTAACATTAGCCACGCCCGTGTCCAGACACTCCTGTTGCTGTCATTCCCATTGATCCATCGGGGTCACCATCATTGTCACCAACACAACATCCGTCGCACCGACGCTCCATTGCATCTATCACCCTCTCCGTCACTCACTCCCATGGCCAATTACCGTCATCCACCCCATACCTCACCTCTCTACTCGCTACAATACAGTCGACCATCCTAGCCGAGACAACCTTTGCAAAACGCTTGATAAAGACCAACAAGAACAGATAAGGAGGTTACCTAGTTTGCGCACCTAAGACTAAACAATCGGAAACCTCGTCGTCATAGAGCTCACCTTGTTCCTACTCTCATGCTCCTCTTCTTGTGGTGTCTAGGCCCCTCAATTTCCATATGGTGATAACTTATTTCGAAGTAATAATAACATCTATGTGTAATTACAAAATTGGTATCTCTATGGTTTTTAACCCAAGACATATGCATCAAGCTTGTTAACTGGTTCAATAGATATCATCTTATGCGTTAAAACCCATTAACGGCTCCACTTGGTAAGAAACGCGTTTTCGTTTTAGTCTACTTAACGAATTTTTGGGGCTTTACAAGTTGTTCACCTGACTTGTGGACCCTTGTACCATGTATACATTGGGTCAATGTTTTTGTATGTGACAATTACTACGTATCTTGTTTGTACTTTTGAAAAGTGTTCGGATTTGTGAAATCAGGGAGATCATTGTTATAGAATACAATTAATATTGACAAAACCGGCTTCACATGTTGTCATGGGTTGTTAAACATTATCCTGTTTTAAGATATGTTGTGAGATCATGTAAATACAATATTTTTAACATATGCTCTATTGATATTATGTTAGATGTATGATTAACACATGTTGAAGTGTAACACCCCAACCGATGGCGGAAACATCGGGGTGCCACGTAGTGACGATTGTTCATAAGCTCATGGTAATTAATAAAGTTGGAATATTAATAAATACCAATTTCAATGTTTCAAACAAGGTTACAAATAAAATCAAACAATACAAGATTCTTATTTTATTAAACTAAGTCCAAAGCCTTAAGTGATCATCAAGCAAGCTTCTCCTGAAACATGCACGAAAATAATTTTGTCAACAATAATGTTGGTGAGCATTACCTAGGTTTGTATATATAGTATAAGTTTATAAAGAGATGCAATTCATGTGTCATGTAATATCAATGCGTTATGTAAACATGTAAGTAACAAATAAGAATTCAAGAATATTGTTCACAAAAGTATATCAAGCACCTTAACACGTGTAAAGTCTAATAGAGCACCACGACCGAAGTCATGTCTGATAGAGCACCATAACCGAAGTTATGTCTTATAGAGCACCATAACCGCAGTTATGTCTGAGTTTAAGTATAAGCATGTAAGTTACGTTCACGTTCAAACACAAGCATCAAGATAAACAAGACACGTATATGAATTGTAATTGTTCAAAAGTATGTGTATCTGAATGTGCAAGTTCAAATAAGTGTGCATGAATCACCCCAAAAGTGTGAAAAACGAAAAGGAGATAAGTAATACTCACAGGTTGCTCAGCAAATAAATATCCAATACGCAGCGCATAGCTAACAATGTGATTCACAAAGAATCGTCCTAGATTCACGTAAACAAAGTCTAAGTATAACAAGTTTAAAGTCTACGGTTTTCTAGATCGAATGATTGGGGTTTTCTAGTTTTGGGGAAAGACGCTTAAGTGTTAATGGTTTAGTTAAAATTTAATAATAATATTCAAAGTATTATTATTTTACATAGATTAAAAGATATAACTTTTGAAAGTAAGAAAAATATTTTTCTATAAATTATTGCCTCTTTATTTTGTAAAAAAAAAAACAATTTATTTACACCAAAGATTATAGGATAAATATAAAAGTATAATTTTTTTTTCTCAAAAATTTTATATCTTTGATCGATTAGATTAGAAATAATTTTAGAAAAATTTTGGCTTTTGATTTGTTGAAAACGGAATTTTTATGAATTAGTTATGATTAAATCAAGTTTATATTATTATTTTGTATTAAATAACAATTAATATTCAGTTTAAAAAAAAAAATAGGTTAAACGGGTTCTGCAAAGGCTAGAACTCCGGACCCTTCTGTTGACAAGCAACCTTCTAACCATCTGTTCTACATGATCAGTTGGTTGTTATACCAGTTAAAAGCATTATAAACAATCCTTTACACATTCCGTTTTTTTTTTATAAAAAGAACAAACCAGCTCCTGCGAGAGTCGAACCTGAGTTGGTTCTGTGAGATGCTATCAGACAAACCAGCTGATCTATATGATCAGATGGTTTATGAAACGATTTAAAAATTTATAATGCATGTCTGTTATAGTCATTTTCCCCAAATTAAACTTATAAAACCCTAGAAACAAGAACCCGATCAATTGACCCTTAAAATGAATTCTATAACAGAAAAACGATTAGGGCTTTTGTTTCTTGATCATAGTCGATCACTACCTATAACTTAATTCGAGTAGAAACTGACCTGTATGCTCGGTTTTAACGAAGAACGTGAAACAAAGGATAGGTTCGATTCGGACACAAAAAGCGATGATTAGATTGATTATTTGTGGGGGTTTGAGTTAGAATGAATGAAGAGGATATAGGGAGGGGTATTTATAGGGTAAGAATCGATAATGGAAGCTAATTGATGATGTTTATATATGGTTTAAACCCGATTTATGTTTATCTTCGAGAATTTGAATAATTGGCCGACTTAATGATGTTGTAATCGACTAATTCACAGCAGCTAAAGTCCTTTTAAGGGATCGATCAAGATCTAATAAGTATATTTGCATTATTCATACGAAAATCACACAAATTTGGATCGGTTTGAATGCGGATAAGGCTAAATTGAAATATTATAAATAAGAATTAGATTAGGGATAACTAACATGATTAAAATTTTAAAATGGCACGATAATTCAAACTAAAAATAAAGAATACAAATGTATAATCCGAACGATAGAAAATTAAAAAGGAATTGGAAATACGCGAGGTTATAGTCTCCCCAACTTTTAGGAATTTCGTCCCGAAATTGACGCAGAAGAGACTCTGGGAAAGTTTATGACCGAAACTAGGGTTGGGTTTTTTTTTCAAAGAAACGTAGGGGTTTTGAATGGAAGAGCAGGTAGATTTCAAAGAATCAAGGTGATAAGATAAATGCTTAAGTTGCAACAGATGGTGAGATTTGGATTATATGGTATAGGAATTTAAGTTTTAAGATGATACAATCAAAGTGTTTTAGATAACAATTTGTGTTGATCGAATCCAAATAATAGAAAGACTTACTACACAAACAAGGGTTAGTCCTGAGTTAGATTCTCAGTCCTATTTTTGATGCACCATTAGCGTTTATATATAGGGTGTACCGCAGCTAACCCACCACGCCTTTGGTGTTTCAAAAACGTACCGAACATCTCTCAGTTAACCTAAATAGAATTTCACACTACCTTAACGTACCTGTAAATTCATGATTACGTTCCGGACCGCAATCACCAATTTACCTTACATTAGGGTACTGTGTCCTTCTATGATTCTAATCTACAACAATATATCAAAGAAACATACGTTTCAAAAGAATGATGCGTCTATGTGGCTGTGAAGACAAAGACATTGGGTCACAATGGTTAGTTATCACAGTATCTGTGAAAACCAACACGTTGGGTTACAACGTGTCTCTTAACACATAAATGAGATTATGTAATAATGAAAACAAACATGTTTTGTTACAACGACTTGCAAGCATACAAAAAGTTTAAGTATGAGCTATAACCCAAATGAGGAGCCCACTGAGTAAGATGTTTCCACATTGTATACAAAATAAGTCTAACAGATGAGCAGGCAAGAAAAACCTCTACCAGTTGCGGAGTAGTAACCTCTACCGATTGTTGAGCAGGTACGATGACCTCTACCAATCATTGAGCAGGTTAGTATGTACTCCACTGACTGTTGAGCAGGTAATTCATCATCAACCGGTTGTTGAGTGGATAAATGTAACAAATTTTGTTCAACACATACATATAAGCAAGTTTGTAAATACGACAAGTATCAAGTATCGAATGCGACTTGTAATTGAGTTTCCCTAAATAAGATTAATGAGCCTAAATGTGAGTTTACTATAAATCAAGTTCATATCTCGTTGGAAATGTTTTCAAGAATAATCAAGTATTTCCACGCATCAAAGAATATCAAAATATTAGGTAACTTGAATCATTAAGCGTCATAAGCATAAATAGCAATTCAATGTTTATGATCAAAGGTTTAAACTAAATCATGATATGTAAAAGTTCAAACATGGTTCAAATATGAAGGAAACGAAACAAGAAATAAAGCATAGATATAGATCTTATTTAGTTAAGATGGTGTTATCCCAACTTAACTAACAGGATTTGCGCCTTCTTGATTGGCTGTTTCATTAGTGTTGATGTTGTAAACCCCTCCACGTGGCGCTTGACTTGCATTGTTGAGTTGAGGGCATTGAGGTCGCATGTGGTTTGGATCACCACAGTTTAAAACATGCTCGGCCATTAGTAATCTGAGGTGGGTTCTGGGCAGCTGGTTGGGGATTATCTTGTGGCTTATCTCGACAGGTAGTTGCAAAATGGCCAAACCTCCCACAATTTGTGCATTGACGACATGGGAGTTTAGTAGGGTGATGATACTTGCAAGTGTGGCATTGAGGATGGATTCCTGAATATGCTTTCTTGGCAGGAGGTTGAGTTGCAGGGGTTTGAACCATAGGGACTTGATTCAAAGGAGTCACCATAGCATAGTTCTGATTGCTATTCTTACGCTTCTTAGGATTGGTAGATGATTCAGGTTTAGCCTCTGTAGCTACTGCAACTTTAGCCTCTTCTTTCTTTTCACCCTTACGAAACAAGGTACCGGCTTTCACATGATTATCAGTTAGGGTGGCAGCCAAATGGATTGCATCCTCGAGAGTAGTAGGTTTACTTCCCCAGACTGTGTCTTGAATCTGCATAGGTAAGCCAGTGATGTATCTTTCAATGGCTCGAGATAGAGGGTAACATGATGAGGTACAAGAAGGCTGAGTTCGTGAAAACGGGTGGTGTAGGCAAGATTTTCCCCGCTCTCCTGCTTAAGCTTCCAAAATTCCTCTTCGAGCTTCTTTAATTCGTTTCGAGGGCAAAATTCAGCTAGCATGAGTTCTTTGACTTGATCCCATGTTAGAGCTAGAGCCACTTCAGTACCACGATTGCGCTTTTCCCCGTTCCACCATGTGAGTGCTCGTTTTTTGAAGAACACTCATGGCATAACGAAATTGAGATTGTCAGGGCAATCACTATTGATGAAGGTGTTTTCAATGCTTTCAAACCACTGTAAGAGTCCAGTAGCTCCTTCATCTCCAAAAAATTTAGTTGGGCCACAAGAGTTGAAATGTTTGAGAGTGCAAGGGCGGTTTGCATTCCCATTGTTGTTAGCATTGGGTCCTTGGTTGGCAACCTGATTGACTTGGGCCACCAAGTTGGGAAGAACAGCAGCAATTTGTTGGGCAATAAGGGCGGCCATTTGAGCATTGTTGTTCTGGTTGTCATTTTCGTTGTTGATGTTGCGTCGAGGAGCCATTTTCTAAAACGAAGGAAACAAAGAAAATCATGATGCAAGGGTATTGATTAAGCTTATAAGTCGAAAATAGAAATGATGACAATGATATAAAGCACAAGGATTGTAATCATTTATCCATTACTTAAAACGAATAAACGAAAACGGTGACTAATCAAAGTGATTAGGTCTCAATAATGTTTGGGAAGACATGCTTTAGCCTATAAGTGAACACTCATCCCGAGAATTCCCAGGTAGGCATACGGGTCCCTCGGTTGATTGGGATTTATACGAAATGCCAGTCCTTAGACAGAAAACTCAGAATACAGGCGTCCACCCTTCCAGATTGCACGTGTTCTTAATAATTATTAGGACATAAGACTTTGACGAGATTATGAAGAACAAAATAGGTCTAAGCCTGGGAGTAGAGTCTTCAGCAGAATCCCACTTCAAGGTGATGCATGGTAGCTCCTCCATAGATGATGATGTTAAAGGTCCTTAGTATGAGAGAAAGTTAAATGAAAGAGAGAGAAGCAAGATAAGACGTAGAGGTTAGGCTTTAGGGTAGGGGATAGAGATTAAAGTAAAGATAGGGATGAGGTAAAGGGACAAATAAAGGGATGGAATCCTAAGGTTATAGTCTAGGTTAGGAGTTCTAATAACCTAATTCCCTATAACCATGGCTCTGATACCAATCTGTAACACCCCAACCGATGGCGGAAACATCGGGGTGCCACGTAGTGACGATTGTTCATAAGCTCATGGTACTTAATAAAGTTGGAATATTAATAAATACCAATTTCAAAGTTTCAAACAAGGTTACAAATAAAATCAAACAATACAAGATTCTTATTTTATTAAACTAAGTCCAAAGCCTTAAGTGATCATCAAGCAAGCTTCTCCTGAAACATACACGAAAATAATTTTGTCAACAATAATGTTGGTGAGCATTACCTAGGTTTGTATATATAGTATAAGTTTATAAAGAGATGCAATTCATGTGTCATGTAATATCAATGCGTTATGTAAACATGTAAGTAACAAATAAGAATTCAAGAATGTTGTTCACAAAAGTATATCGAGCACCTTAACACGTGTAAAGTCTAATAGAGCACCACGACCGAAGTCATGTCTGATAGAGCACCATAACCGAAGTTATGTCTTATAGAGCACCATAACCGCAATTATGTCTGAGTTTAAGTATAAGCATGTAAGTTACGTTCACGTTCAAACACAAGCATCAAGATAAACAAGACACATATATGAATTGTAATTGTTCAAAAGTATGTGTATCTGAATGTGCAAGTTCAAATAAGTGTGCATGAATCACCTCAAAAGTGTGAAAAACGAAAAAAGGGGATAAGTAATACTCACAGGTTGCTCAGCAAATAAATATCCAATACGCAGCACACAGCTAACAATGTGATTCACAAAGAATCGTCCTAGATTCACGTAAACAAAGTCTAAGTATAACAAGTTTAAAGTCTACGGTTTTCTAGATCAAATGATCGGGGTTTTCTAGTTTTGGGGAAAGACGCTTAAGTGTTAATGGTTTAGTTAAAATTTAATAATAATATTCAAAGTATTATTATTTTACATAGATTAAAAGATATAACTTTTGAAAGTAAGAAAAATATTTTTCTATAAATTATTGCCTCTTTATTTTGTAAAAAAAAAACAATTTATTTACACCAAAGATTATAGGATAAATATAAAAGTATAATTTTTTTTCTCGAAAATTTTATATCTTTGATCGATTAGATTAGAAATAATTTTAGAAAAATTTTGGCTTTTGATTTGTTGAAAACGGAATTTTTATGAATTAGTTATGATTAAATCAAGTTTATATTATTATTTTGTATTAAATAACAATTAATATTCAGTTTTAAAAAAAATAGGTTAAACCGGGTTCTGCAAGGGCTAGAACTCGGGACCCTTCTGTTGACAAGCAACCTTCTAACCATCTGATCTACATGATCAGTTGGTTGTTATACCAGTTAAAAGCATTATAAACAATCCTTTACACATTCCGTTTTTTTTATAAAAAGAACAAACCAGCTCCTGCGAGAGTCGAACCTGAGTTGGTTCTGTGAGATGCTATCAGACAAACCAACTGATCTATATGATCAGATGGTTTATGAAACGATTTAAAAATTTATAATGCATGTCTGTTATAGTCATCTTCCCCAAATTAAACTTATAAAACCCTAGAAACAAGAACCCGATCAATTGACCCTTAAAACGAATTCTATAACAGAAAAACGATTAGGGCTTTTGTTTCTTGATCATAGTCGATCACTACCTATAACTTAATTCGAGTAGAAACTGACCTGTATGCTCGGTTTTAACGAAGAAACGTGAAACAAAGGATAGGTTCGATTCCGGACACAAAAAGCGATGATTAGATTGATTATTTGTGGGGGTTTGAGTTAGAATGAATGCAGAGGATATAGGGAGGGGTATTTATAGGGTAAGAATCGATAATGAAAGCTAATTGATGATGTTTATATATGGTTTAAACCCGATTTATGTTTATCTTCGAGAATTTGAATAATTGGCCGACTTAATGATGTTGTAATCGACTAATTCACAGCAGCTAAAGTCGTTTTAAGGGATCGATCAAGATCTAATAAGTATATTTGCATTATCCATACGAAAATCACACAAATTTGGATCGGTTTGAATGCGGATAAGGCTAAATTGAAATATTATAAATAAGAATTAGATGAGGGATAACTAACATGATTAAAATTTTAAAATGGCACGATAATTCAAACTAAAAATAAAGAATACAAATGTATAATCCGAACGATAGAAAATTAAAAAGGAATTGGAAATACGCGAGGTTACATGAAGTCACTTTAACATATACTTCTTTAGAATCCAAAAACTTTATCATGTGACATTGATCAAAATCCAAACCTTGTATGATTAAACCAACCCCTCACATACTTGTGTACATACACAAGTGTGGTCACGTGTATGTTGGTGTATATTTACATGTATTTTCGTGTGTATTGTACAAAAAGCGAAAGCATGTTAATGTATGCATATATATTATGTTTTAGTTCTAAAAGTTGAACCATTGCTATCCATTTGACACCATACACACATGTACATGCTCGTGTGTACGTGTACCAATATATACGCATGTTTTTACACATGTGTGTGGATGTATATGTTATATATACTCACGGTTGTATGTGTACATATATATAATGCATTTTAACTCAATGTTTGTATGTTTTAACTTTTATATCATAGTGTTTGGTTGTTTGTGGGCCGATTATACACGTACCATGGGTCATTAATCGGGTGACCTTAGTGTTAATCGATCTTTATGTATAAACCGTGGGTGTTGATATGAATTTGAAAGAAACATGAGGGTATTCGACATACCACAAGTGATGAACCGAAAATAACACCAAGGCTTCATCTCCTCGACCCTCCTCACACAATGTAACCTCCTAGTTCCTCGTGCATCTTGTGTGGATGTGTTTTGTGATGAAAACAATCCAATAAGGACGTGTTTGGGCTCGGCCGAAGGCAAAGATAGAAAAGAGAGGTGTTTGGTTATTTTGTGAGTTTGATTATGTTGGTGTGGAAACCAATTGGCCATTCGGCCATATATATAGGCCGAGAGAGAGAGAGAGAGAGAGAGAGAGAGAGAGAGGAGAGAGAGAGAGAGAGAGAGAGAGAGAGAAAGTAGAGTGTGTAAGATTGAGAGTTTGTTATGGAAGGTGAAGATGTGTGGGATATGATGAACAAAAAGTTGATTTCCATTTAAATGTAATAAGCTGACAATCGAAAAGAAAGTGTGCATGCATGGTAGGCTTAGGGCCGATTCTTAGAAGGCGTAAATGAAGAGTTTTGTAAGTCAAAATCCTTGGATGTTGGGGTAGAATTGTGTAGGTCTAATTTGTGAAACTCATAGGTTTTTGGGTTCATTTGTGTGCTTGAAAGTGACATAACCTTAGATAAAAGAATCGACATTCTTCCATTCATATGATCATGTGTGTATGTAAGTATAAGATGTTAACAAGTGATGATGGTGACCCTTGCTCCTACATTTCGGCCTAGGAGATCAAAACAAGAGTAGAAATAAATCAAGTGTTGGAAGATGGTAATGAAAAATATAAGGACCCAATTTGGTATAAATTAGATTAGGATCATTTTTGTCTTCCTGTTGCATGTATGAACTCACACTTGTCTTTTCCTTTACACACACACACACACACACACTCATACATATGTATGGGTGTATGGTTATTGTCCCTTCTAGTTCAATTATGTATGTATGCATATGTCAAGCATGTGTGTATGAATTGTATGTGTGTATATTGTCTGGTCTTTATCAACTCGCATTGTATTTAATCACATACACACACACACATATATATATTTGGCTTTTGTGTGTTTGTATATGTATATAAATATATGATAGACGCATTGAATCAGATGTATATATATGTATATACAAGCCGTGCGTATACACAAATAGATATAGATCCATATATGTTGCTTTTAGTCTTGATTAAACAAGTGTATGTACATATAAGGACCGAATTATCCGCCTATAGCTGTGTAGATAATATGTTAGTGAAAATCACTAGCTATCTAATGTATAGGGGTGGATTTTTAGTGTTAACATATGTATATGTATGGTCTAGTTTAACAATAGCATGTGTTTCTCACAACAATAATACAAACATGTCATTGATACCATATGCTATTCCTTTATAAACATGTGTTGTTTGATAATTTTAACTCATGTTTACATATGTTTGTACCTTGATTGGATATATGATGATGTTCTATGATTTTTATGTGTTATATGTCCATAAAACATCTTATGATTTTTTCGGGTTTTGAGTGGAATTAGACAATTTCCGGCTTAGGTGTTGTCACGTGTGATGTTGTTTTGTCTGTACGTAGTAATTGGATATTCGGTTGCTCTCTGTTGAGTGTGTGGTTGGCTTGATTGTTCAAAACCAATTGTCTTGGATAAATTGAGTGTTGTATACGTAAATGGATAATATACTGAATTTCTGAAATAGTTTGGGCTTTGCTAGACTTAGGACGACATAGTTAATGCTAAAAATGTCTAATATGCACATGAAATGAAATAGTTAAGTAGGGTGTGTATGGATCTTGACCTGGATTGTTGACGGGTGTCACATCCATCAAGCTGGTTCTGCAGAACTGCAGAACACTCTTCACTCAAAGTAACCTGTGAAAGTTCCTCAAGGTTTTTCTTATTAGCCATGATGTTCTTGAGGAACATAACATATTTAGGCATGCTCTAGAGGACTTCTATGAAGGGAAGGTTCACCTTAAGTCGCTTAATAAGTTCTATAAATTTATCATACCGAAGGTCTATCTTAGTATGCAACAACCTACCAAGATAAGGAGTAGTGGGCGGCTTATACACTCTAGTGGGCCCTACCTGCTTCTCACTCTCCCTATCCCTAACTACTCTCTTAGAAGGACCCTCACTGCTAGACACAGGACTGGATGTAGCTACTCTAGAAGGTGTCCTAGCAGGTGTCTCTAACTCTCTCTCTCATCATTTACCGGTTCCTCTTCATCCTCAACCGGTATCTCTACTCTCTCAGTCGCACCCCCACCACTATGAGTGCTCATAGCCATCACTGTACCCTTAGGGGTTCTCTTCAGTGTTACTAGGTAAGGTACCTAGTGACCGAGTAGAGAGTTTCTGTGAAATATCTCCTACTTTTGTCTCCAAGTCTAACATATCCTTACACTCATCAGGGTCTTTTTTATGCATAATGTGTCCCTTAGTAGCAGTGTTAAACATCTGTCGCATAGCATTAGTGAGACCATTGTAGAATGTAGAATTTCTTTACAAGGGCCCAATCAGAAAGTCCATGTTAGGGACACCTGTTCAACAAAGTGTTGAACCTCTCCTTGGCCAAGTCGCACGGCTCGCCTGGATCCATTTGGAATGAGTAGATCTAGTCCCTAATACGAGCGGCCTTGGAAGGAGGATAATATTTCTTTAAAACTTGGCTTTTAAGTCTTCCCAGGTGGTGATGTAATCCCGGGGAAGAGTATCTACCAAGTGGCAGGATGCCTAGATAGAGAAAATGCAAAAACTATAAGATAGATCGTGTCTGGGGTGACACCTGTCAGACCGAAGGTGTCACAAATGCGCGAAAAATGGGACAAATGGCCTGGAGCAACCTCATCATCCAGGCCATTGAACATGGCGGTATGGGCGATGGTGTTGATGACGTGTGAGGGGATCTTCCAAGTGTGGTTATTGTGTATGGCAGTCCGAGTAATGAGAATTCTCACTCCCGTGGCTCCCTCACAGGCCATCTGGTGGACAGTACGTCTAGGTGGTGATGGTTCAACGTCGCCCATGATAGTAGCAGGGAAAGAAAAACGTACCTTTTTATCTCGGTTAATAGCACGATGAAGTTCCCTCCGAATATCATCAATGTCTCGCTTGGGCTTTGGTATGACCAGCTTAAATGGTCCCTGCGAACGAGTACGTGGTATAAAACTTCAAAACAGATAAAGAAAACATGTAAAGAACAAAAATAAATGAAATATAAACAACAAATAAAAAACATAAACAGTCAAAAATCAACTAACACACAAAAATAAGAACTGACTCTCACACAAAAAAAACCTCAAGCAAACACACAAAAAGAAAATAAAAACCTAAGACTCTCTTGACATGCTAAAAACCAAGAACTTGATGTGCTAAATGTGGTCTAAAACCGTAACCTAATCTAGACACCTAGTAATATAAAACAAATTCAACTAAACTAGACCACACGACAGGCAAGTGTACCTATCAATGCAGTACAAACTATGTAAGTCCAAGTATCGAACACACATGACACTAATGGGAAAAAAACTAGACTCGACTAAGACTCTAACAATTGCTTTTTAAAATGGTTTTCGTTTTTTAAAATAATTAATTAAAATAAATAAAGTAAATAAATAAGATAAGCAGACAACAAAGATAACTGCTGAAAATATTAGGATAAGAAGGCAAATACCTAAGTCAAGAATCCTACATGTAACTCACAAGTCACAACTCTCTGCAATGGAAAACTGAATGGCTACCGGATTCTAATGATAATTTAAGAAACCCTAAGATGTGCTAAATCTCCTCCCGGTCTCACCAACACACCCCAAAGAATCCTAAGGAATAAAACACTGGTTATCTAGCTCGGATCACCTCCTAGTATCATCTCACTAAGATTGTAAAGGTACTCGAATGACTCGATCACCTCCCGGTCTCTCTAATCACAATACACCCAAAGATGTAAAGGAGTAATATAATTATGTTAACTATGAGTAAGAATTGAAAGAAACTAAAGACAACTAGGATAAGATCACCTCCCGATATCTCACAAAACCTAACACCTAAAGCTCTAGACAACCCAACATTCCATCACCTCCCGGTCTCAAGAATGGAAGAATACCTAAGTCCTCTAAATTCTCTAATCAAATTCCTATGGCTTTCGGTACCAAAACCATAAACTAAGCTATAAGCACCAAGCAGGTAACCCTAATAAACATCCAAACATGAAAGACATTGACTAAGACATTTATGAAACTCTCAAAAATAATAAATTAGACTTATGTAGCCACACACATCATAATAAACTCCAACCAAATTTTTACCAAAACATTAACCATTCAATAAATAATCCATAAACCGAAAGCATAAAATTAACATGCAGGCATCATACAACCAAGTTAGTTCAAATAAATTTAGCTACTCATAGTCATGGAAAACTATAAAAACATAGGTTCAAAATAATAATAAAACATAGTAACGAGTATTTGAGAACACAAAGTAATCATAACCCAAACTAATATTTAAAAGTCTAAATTTCAAGTTTTGGCTTTTATGTTTATGCCCTATTTCAAATTATGACATTTACATTTAAAATTGATTGGTTATATACTTTATGCATAAAAATCATACATGTTTTGTCCTTTACAAAATCATACACGTTTTGTCCTTTAGCTTTAACTCAGTTAATTTTTGACGTTAATTATATCACATGACCTTCACACAAGGGTAATACAACAATTATCTATATATATTAATAGAAAGACACTTCAATAGTGTCTTTCTATTAATATATATATGGCCACTAACTTTTACGTTAATTTTATTTTCTACCACTAACTTTTAGGTTAACTTTATTTTCTTCTAATTTGACCACCAAACTTAGACCAACAATTATCTATATATTGACACTTCAATAAGGTCTTTGTTTTAATATATATATATATATATATTGGCCACTAACTTTTACGTTAACTTTATTTCTGCCACTAACTTTTATGTTAACTTTATTTTCTTCTAATTTGACCACCAAACTTAGAACAACAAACTTTTAGCTTTTAGGATTTAAAACTTTGGCCACTAACTTTTAGCTTAACTTTATTTTCTTCTAATTGTCTATATATATTAATAGAAAGACACTTCAATAGTGTCTTTCTATTAATATATATATTGGCCACTAACTTTTACGTTAATTTTATTTTCTACCACTAACTTTTAGGTTAACTTTATTTTCTTCTAATTTGACCACCAAACTTAGACCAACAATTATCTATATATTGACACTTCAATAAGGTCTTTGTTTTAATATATATATATATATATATATATATATATATATATATATATATATATTTGGCCACTAACTTTTACGTTAACTTTATTTCTGCCACTAACTTTTATGTTAACTTTATTTTCTTCTAATTTGACCACCAAACTTAGAACAACAAACTTTTAGCTTTTAGGATTTAAAACTTTGGCCACTAACTTTTAGCTTAACTTTATTTTCTTCTAATTTGACCCCCCAAACTTTTAGCTTTTTGGATTTCAAACTTTGACCACCAAACTTTTAGCTTTTAGGATTTCAAACTGTGACCACTCAACTTTTTAAAACTTGCGTTGCACTTTGGCCAAAATTTTAGCTTTTAGGATTTCAAACTTTGACCACCAAACTTTTAGCTTTTAGCCGCGAGTATTTTTTTGAAGCCAACGCAAGAATAATAGTCACTTAATATTATCTTTTATGTCCACGAAACCCTCCACGCAACAGGAGCTCCCACAGCGGCGTGCGATCTTAACGTTCGCCAAACACTCAACGCAACAGGAGCTCCCACAGCGGTGTGCGATCTTAACGTTCGCCAAACACTCAACGCAACAGGAGCTGCCGCCGCGTTTCGCACAACAGCCGCACCCGCGACGAAGCGCGGGCAACTAATACCTAGTTTTCTTTAGACTGATGAAATAATAAAAAAAAACAAAATAAATTAAAAAACTTAATTTAGATATACATATAGATCAATAGAAAAACAAAACTAGTTTCTTTGACTCACTTACCACCTCCCGATCTCTCTCCCACTTATTACCACCACCACCATCCCAATTCCTAACTCACCCGGCTGCAATCTCCAACACCTACAAACGTCACCTCCACCACCCCCTCTCTCTCTACATCTCCTCCACTGCCCTCCTCCACATCAACACCACCACCACTGTTATCAAACCTCCACCCCACCATCAGCCCCAACCTTTCAAACACTTTAATATCACCATTGTCACCAAATCATCGCCATTAAACCCTTCTTTCACCACCACCGCTTCCATCATCATCTCACACACCTTTGTTTGTTCATCCCATGAAAGTAAAGTAGGCACTTAAATCAAGATTCATTATATGCAACAACTTTATAAAAACAAATGTTTTTTTTCTTAAAGACTGTGGTAGCCAACATGAAATTGCAAAAGCCCACAAGAGGTTCAACCAAAAATCAATTAATTTGCACCTCGTTTGTTTAATAAAAGAATCCAAACTTTAGTGGTGATTGGTGGATGTAGCACATCGGAGATGGGTGGAGGTTAATATTGCAAGTCCGGCGAGTATCTGATGGTGGTGGGTGGGTTGCGGCGGCACGTGGTTGGGGCTGTTCACGAGCCGAGCCAATCTGAGCGAAGCTTTGCTCATGCTTGGCTCGTTTACAAAACGAACAGAGCGGAGCGGCTCATTTACAATCGAACCGAAAACCAAACGAGCTTTCATTGAGCACAAATTTTCCGAGCGAGCGCCAAGCGAAAATCGGGCGGAGAGTAATTTGGCGATCATAAAATTAGGATGTTTCCTTCGATGTTTTCATTGTCGGGTGACAACTATGGTCAAACTGTTCGATGATAACACTAATATTGAGATCGTAGTGTCCGATGATGAGGCTTAGATTGAGGTTGGTGACGTGATGAGTATATGTTAGAGAACAGTTGTTGTATTGTGACGTATGGTGATATTAAGCGACAATTAGCGATGGACAATAATAACATAAGAAGTCAAGACTGTCACCTCACGACTTATGGTTTTACTGTTAGATATAGTGTTAAATTTTGTATGGAGTTAAGTGGGCTAGTTACATTTTGTTTGCATATACTGAGTCAAATCCAATAGAATATTATATATAAAGCCATAACTTTATGTGTAAATTGTGTGTATATTTATAAATAAATATATAATAAATAAATAAAAATTTATTCGAGCCGAACCGAGCCGAGCGTACCTTTGCTCGTGCTTGGCTCATTTACAAACCGAACCGAGCCGATTGGCTCATTTACAACCGAGCGAAAGAACGAGCGAGCATTTTTCGAGCGAGCGACGAGCGATCCACGAGGGGCGAGCTATTTGAACAGCTCTACACGTGGTTATGGTGGGTTGTGGTGTCTAGTGGTGGATCTTGAATGAAAAACCTAGTAGGGTCAGGCTTAATCTGGTAGGCCCGGACTCAATACATATAAAAATTTTCAAAAATTTTCAGTAAAATTTACACCACGAAACGATAAAATTGGTGGGCAGAGCCCTGTCTGGCTCTAGTGAAGAACCGCCCATGGTGGTGGCAACTGAACTAGGGTTTGGGTTGATTTAATTTAGGGGGAAATGAAGAGGGTTGTGCAAAAGACGAAGTACCCTCGTCCGCAGGTCATGTTAACGTCAAAAATTAACTAAACGACAAAACGTATATAATTTTGAAGCATAAAACATGTAAGTAGTCAATTTTAAATCTAAAGGGCATGTGAAATAGGGTATAAAGAACAAAACTTGAAAATTAGTTTATTTAAATTACACAAACCCAATCCTTCGTCTCATAATAATCAGGGCAGGCTTTGGCCCAAGCCAGGGAGTCCATTCGGCCTGGACCCATTTTTTATCGGGGGCACAATTTCTTTTATAAAATTCATATATATATATATGTGTGTGTGTGTGTGTGTATTTTTAAAATGGAAAACTCATTTAACACTCAAACATTGGGCCCAACAATGATCAATTTTAAAACTTAAATATTATTAACTCAAATCCCATAACATTTATAAGCACAAATACCCAGTCATCCGCAAAAGGATCTTTTCAAAATTAAAGTTTTTGAAATCATACTTACGATCAATAATGTCTTAAGAAAGACTTAGCGTGCTAGCGATGATAGTTATCAAGAACGATATCATCGATTATATAAAGTGCGAAGAGTTGATTAAATACTAGTCTATTACGTTATGTAATTTCACACATTTTAATACTGTTATTTTACAATTGTTATGTTTATTGCTATACTATTGATCCACATAACATTTAGTTTAATTATTTAGTTTATTAAAGATTAAGGGGCATATTTTTTAATGGTTCGAATAGGGCACGTAAATATTCGGGGACGCTTCTGATAATAATAATCAGCCGCCTCCTCCAGCAGTCGTGATCTGGCTCCTGTGCGATTTACTGCAGTCGTGAGCCTCCTCCTTCCAAATAATATATATATTGCGGTTCCTTTTCCTCGAAAATAATAATATGGCTGCTGTTTTGTCCAACTTCATGGAGCCCTACCATTTTGTCTTTTCTACTAAAGTCACGCATTTTTTTCTTTGTTGACTGCACCCTCATGTGGCATGATGCCATGTTCTTGTTCTCCATTAAATTTTATATCTCCATTTATTTTTATATTATTATTATTATTATATCTAATATACTATTATTTATATACAGTATTATAACTCTGTGCTCTCGACTCGGGTGTTATTGACTTGATCAAAGTTGCTCGTTTATGTTCTAACGTCCATGAACACCTGCTCTCAAGTGTTCGCGTTTCGATCATTTTCCTTCGTTTTGAACTCCTTTTTCACGAACACCTACAAAATGATTAAGGGTATGTTTGGTAAAACTAGCTGGTGGCTGGTAGCTGGTAGCTGGAAGCTTTTTAAATATATTTTGGTGTTTGGCAGAGTAGCTGGAGCTTTTAATAAAATGTATAAAATGACCAGAATGGGCATAATTAAAAGCTTGTAAGGAAGGTTTTTATTTTATTTTTAAAATAGAATGAGTATTTATGTCATTTACTAATTAAAAGCTTGTAGCTAGTAGAGCTTTTTCTTAAAAGTTAGTACTAGTAGCTTTTCACTATAGAGCTTTTTCTCCAACCTAAAAGCTTCCAGCTCCTTCAATCAAACAAGACTTTTTATTGAGTATGAGCTTTTTCTTAAAAGCTTGAAGCTCCTAAAAGCTCTTAAAAGCTCATTGCCAAACATACCCTAAATAATAAATAACTACTAATAACGACACGAAACAAATAAAAACCTATTAAACAACTATACAAAATACATAGGAAAAGAGATGTGTTTTGCCAACACATCACCTAATATTTTAAAATTTAACAAATAAAATAATAATTTCGGTTATATATTTCTCAAAGTAGTTACAAGTTAATATTCAAATTTAAATACTAGAATTTGAAATTATAGATTTTAGTTAAATTTTAAAAATATTCAAATACTAAATGTTCTATTTAAGTATATAATTTCAAATTTTAATATCTATACATTTAACTTTTAAATTTCAGTTAATTTTATAAAATATTGATTTTTTCGTATTTAAGATAATATTGGTAACATTTAGACTTAATTAATACATTTTAACAAATTTAATTGAATTTTGAATGATTTGAATCTTTTAACAAATTTAAATTTTTGAATATAAGTTAATAATGATAACAATTACACCTACTTCTTACCATTAAATTAGAGATTTAGTAATATATTTAAAATTTAACAATTAATAATTTTGGTTATAAGTTTCTCAAATTAGTTACAGTTAAAATTCAAATTTTAAATAATAGAATTTGTAATTATACGTTTCGGGTAAATGTTCTATTTAAATATTTAATTTCAAATTCTAATATCTATAATTTTAATTTTTAAATGTCATTTAATAGTATCAAAATTCAAAATTATGAATTTAAAATAATAACGGTAATAATTAGAGTTAATTAATGCATATAATCCGAAATTTTGAATGGTGTGAATCTTTTAAAAAATTTAAACTTTTGAATTTATGTTAATAATTGTAATAGTTAAACATACTTATTACCTTTAAATTAGAGATTTCCTAATATATTTAAAATTTAACAATTAATATTTTCGGTTATAAATTTCTCAAACTAGTTACAAGTGTAATTAACAAATTAATTTAGTAAACTAATCCTAATTCAAATCATTTCATATATTTCGGTTTCCAAATTTATTTATCATTTAATTTATTTCTAGAGATCACAATTCTTGATGAATATAAAATCATTTCAACCAAAAATTATTTAAAACACTAGGTTCACGCTATGAACATGGTGGGTCTTTCAGGTTGTAAGTAGAATTTAGGAATTCTTGGTAATAATGTGTGTGTTTGCCTAAACCTAAATTGTGATAGATGATGAATTTTATGTAATTGCATGATATGACCTTAGATATTGATGTGGGTTATGATTCTTATGGTTTAGGTGACCTAATCAAATGTTGTAAAAATCCTGCCCACCAAGTGTTTGATGAAACGCCATAATGAAGCTCGATTTCATTGGATCATATAGACATTACATTGACACATGCTAAACTCGCATGGTTGCTTTGAACAAGTGTCTAATCACAATTACATGAATGTCCCTATGGACTACTCTCTAGGTACCAAGCAAGAGCGATCGCGGAATCAAGCGGGGAAGGATTTGAGGTTGAAGTGCCGCGAGTAAGGTAAGTCATCATCATGACTTTAATTATATGTGTAATTCATGAGTTAATCGATAGGAGTTCATAAAAGTTGGAATGATAATGTGATTCCTAAATGACTCATGAATCGCAAAAGGGAAATGCATCACAGTTCATTCGGAGCCGGGCAAGGATCGACAAAGCGAAGTGGCACACGTGGCCATAAACACGAGACATTGCCTCAATGGTAGGATGATTTGGGTGGATGCACCTATTCTTGAATCAAAACTTGGTTGGGAAAGGGTAATAAATAACATAAAGTTGGGAATCACAAATCATTGTATAATAGGGTCGCTAAACGCCCAAAAATCTCAACCATATGATAGTTGGATGGCCAACGTCCTTATTTATTGATCCTAGCGCGGTAGCGTCGCTTGTTGCAAAGAAACGGGTCGAATAATCTAATTTGTAACCTGTAAAGTCTGGGTGGAATCTATTCGGGTTCATGTTTTAGCTTGAATGGGTCGTAACGGGTCAAGTGGAATTTTTATAAGTTGGTTGATCATGAGGCCATGGATGATGAGTCGATTAATGGTGTTCTTGATGTGGTTGAACACGAGGAAAATTAAGGCGAATTGGTCTTGATTAAACGTCCTTGAAATGGCTAGTCATCGTGGGCTAAATGGGGGGAACCTGGTTCGTTAGAATAGAATTGAGAAAACAAGGCACTTCAGCAGATTCAAACCGTAGCCTGCGGTTCTAGACCGTAGGCTTCGATCTAAACATCGAAACAGTAGGCTCGATTACACACATCAAAGATTACACCAAGCCGTTGCCTACAGATGGTGGCCGTAGGCTACGGCTAAGCCAACTCCACAACCATTAGTAAGCATATAGCTTACGTCTTGGAGGCCGTAAGCTACAGCAGGGTTTCAACCCCTTTTATTTTGTGTCTTTTGCTCCATTTTAACATGTTTTGCTAATCATTAATGGGTTTTCTTGAATGGACAACCTAGGTTGGCTAGTAAATGACCCAGAGGATGGTTAAGCTCGCTTTGGAAGATCGAATGCATATATAGCTCAACGGTTCCGCACTTGTACTTTTGGGTTCAAGTATCATTGGCATAATGTTGTTAGCCATCCCAATGCTTGTTAACTAGGAATATCTCATGTTTAGTTTGACAAAAGTGGTTTTGTGTAATCATCATGTTCTAAAACAAAAATAACGACATTTTGATCCTTAATTAAATGAAATTGTTGTAATTTTGGTATTGGTCTAACAAGTGGTAATGCGAGCCCAAGTTGATTAAGTTATGCATTTGATTCGAGCTTGATCATCAATCCGGTAAGAAAGTTATTTCCAAGGTTATCTAAATATAGTCAAAATAATCTACATTATGATTGAACTCGAGTCAATTAGGAACAAACGCGGGGATAGGGGTGCATTAAGCACTAAGACCCAGAAACACTCCAATTACACGGTGACGGTGAGCTGGGGCTCAGTCGAACTGAAAATTGGGGACTAATGACCATGTCATTGAATGGTTTAATTGATAAATCAATTCGAAATGTTTCTAACACATGATAAACTTTTCAGTACACGATCGCTAATGATTCCACATCTAGTGGATAAAACTACAGTAACTCAAGGATAGATCAAAGGGTTGTTTCCGAAGAGATCGGAACGACTATACAAAATACTATGCCAGGGTTCCTAAGCGAACTTCACAAAACACTCCTCTCAGTAATTGAAGAGAAGTTGATGTGCCATCAATTACACATATTTTACATGTGTATTTATCATCCTTTTTGCTCATATTT
>JAUTDX010002620.1:0-57668 GCA_030844895.1 Ambrosia x helenae | reverse complement strand
TTGAATTGCACATCGTATGTGAGATCAAACGTATTTGACCCGTTTGAGAACACAACGTGAGTAAATGGGTAGTTTCCCGTACCGGCCCACTATAGAGTAAATGATTCAAATTAGATGCTGCAAAAAGTACTCCTGATCCTTTCACCAATATAATAGAGTCAAATGATCAAATTTGAGTTTTTTTTGGTAGAACCTTTTGGAAACACTTTTTTTGTTCTGCTAACTACACGATTTAGGAAGTGAACAAACAGGTATACATGTTACCAGACTTCCGACCCGTTTAACCCATTTGATTGTTCTCATTTGTAGAATCTTTTTCAATAGTTTACGAGCTTGACCCGTTTTCAGTTAAAAAACAACTCGATAATCAATATCAGTAAAATAAATCCATATATCACGTAACATCGATTCAAAGATCATAACACCAAAGGTAATCAAACAAACAAATAACAAGCGATGACTACAAAACATATATCCAAACCACGGATTCATAATTTTAGTAAGCCTGGAAAAATGGGAGGGTAGGATCGGGCAAAGTGATGGGCTAAGATAGGTTTGGACCAGACGGTTCGATTAAAAAAAGGTTCAGACTGGATCAGGCAATTTGGATTTCAATTTGGACAAACAAGAACTTGAACTTGAAAATAGTGTCTTTTTTTTCTAACTTAAAAGCTGCAACAAGAAATGCACCATAATTAACAACAAAAAGTAATCAACTTTTGGAACCTGAGTCACACGAACCTACTCGGCTGAATCACACTACAAAACTCCTATGAAAAAACTCTTAGCCATGACCAAGAAATAAGGAGAAGGAGAAGCTACAAAAGCTCACTAAACAATAAAGATAATCTACTACATGATCATAAAAATTTCATTAAATATCCTGAACATGCCTAGATACGGGTCAAAATGGGTTGGCTGACCTGCGAACTCTTTTATTTTCTTTTCCTTTTCTATTTACCAAATTAGACGGTTTTATGCAGTGAGATCAAACATATATATTTGACCCATTTTAGAACATAACCTGAGTAAAGGATCTGTTTACTGGGAGCCACACTGCAAAAAAAAAAAATGGCAGAGGAGACAACAGAAAAGGGATAAATCGTTTCCCCTGCAAACTCATGGTATTTACTGACAATTGACAAACTGTTTTAGTATAACCTTTCTAGAAACACAATTAATATAACGCTAAAACAAGTTTGACCAAAAATTATCGATTAAACACAACTTTGTTATGGAGTGTATCTTTAAACGAGCAGCAAGATAGTTGGGCCTGGAATTTAGGAGATGGCGATGCTTATTCAGTCCAGGAAGTGCGAAAAGTGCTGAAAGGTACTAATCTTCCGAGTAATAATATGGTGTTTCAATGGTGTAAATGGATTCCGCGTAAGTGTAATATTTTTATGTGGAGGGCGATATTAAATCGTCTTCCAACTAAAGACGCTCTCTTGCATCGTAACGTGTTTGTTGAAAGCGATCTTTGTGACCTGTGTGTGGCGATTGTGAAGAGACAGTGGATCATCTGTTTTCGGGGTGTAGGATCGCGGAGCCGTGTGGGATGCCGTCGCTGCTTGGTGTAACATTCCAAGGTTTTTCGTGTTCTCTGTTTCCGATGTGTTACACATTATGGATGGTTACCTTACAATTCGAAAAAGAAGGACATCGTTTATGGTATTATGATTATCGCGTGCTGGCGAGTGTGGAAGGCTAGGAACGACAAGATCTTTAACGGAACGGATTCTAATTTGGCGCATTTGATAGCGGATGTCAAGTCCATGGCGTATCTTTGGTACAAGTATGCCTATAAAGAGGTTTCTATAGAATGGAGAAATTGGTGTAATTTTTCTTTTTCGTTGATGTATTTTCTTCCGGTTTGCGGTAGTCTCTGTCTTGGAGATTTCCATCCGGTTGTGTTCTAATGAAAGTCGCCTTCCAAAAAAAAAATTAAACACAACTCAAATTGTCATGATAATTCAATATTAGTAACATCAATCCAAAACTCATAACCAAAAGTAATCAAACAGACAAACCACACATTGTTACAAAACCTTTATCAAAGAGAACCACTGCAAGTAGTATTTAAATTTAAACATTCACAAACATGAACTTGAAATTCAATTTTTTTCTCAGCTTTTTTTTAACCATTATCCTTCTTCAAAAGCACTTTACATCATAAGCCCTTTTGCAAACCGCTTGTTCAACCTATGTTAACGACAAACAAACTCAAATTTTAGCTCAGCCTATCAAAATGGACAGGGCGGGTCGGATCAGGCCAAGATGTTTTAAAAGAGAGTAGCTTGGAGAGTGTCACAAGAAACCTTTTTCACTGAGTTAATCGAGCAAAGTGTGCTTGATTAATTCAAACACACTCTTTGAACCACAAAATTCCCATGATCAAGAAATAAAGCGAAGGAGAAGCTACAAACCTCATGACCACAACTCATTAAATAATGATTCTCTCTCTTTTTTTCCAGCTCATAAAGACCCATTAAAAGTTGTTTGTTTCCCAAACTAACGCAATATATCACAACAAATGTCCTTTAAGACCCAAAGTTTGATGCTTGAGTTTATTGTTCAAAGCACTCACATAAAAATCAATACACACCCATGAACAAAAACCCATTGAAAATGTGAACCAATGTTTGTTTATATCTAAACACTCTTTGAGACATTTAATCAAACACGTGGAATGCAACATATATTGTTGACAAAAATTGGATAACTAACCAAAATCAATTGAGAGAGTAGGAAAGAATCTGGAGTTGATCTGTAACCAAATTAGTTGATTTATGAAATACCGATGCATTTATTTAAACTTGAATACCCATTACTGTGTATATTATACATTTGACTGAACAAACACACATAAAAAGGTTACTAGGTGAATTGACTGGACACACATGATATATAAGATTACAATACGGCTGAACCAAAGTACAACCCAAAGAGCTGAATCAACTACCAAATAATAAAGAAGCACAGTTACGATGAATTGCAAACTCACACTCCACACACTTGAAGATCAATTCATACTTCAGATATCCATTACACTTACTGCAGTTGCCATCGCTCTAAATCCCTAGTACAAAGCTCAAAGGGTGTGGGTGATCTTTTATCTCAATCTTTCCTCCAAATTTCATGTTGAGATAATAATAGACGCCACTTACATAAGATGTAGCTTGCTCATATTGAGATTGAAGTATTAATGGCGCACAAGTACGATGCATAGACTGGGCACATGTGGTGCAATGATAGAACCACTTCCAAGGGTTAAATTCTTCTTCACATACTTCACAAAAGTAGTCCTCAATATGATTCTCAGCGGGCTCGTATCTGAGGCTCAAAGGATGTTTATCCAGCTTATGCTAATCACTCTTGGCAGTAACAAAGCACACTCCACATGAATGTAGAAATCACAAGTGGGACAATGAAATCCCCACTCTGTTACATACCAATGACATGCTTTGCAATGTAGAGAAGTTGAAGAAGGCTTTACTTTCAATAAGAGATGACAAGGATGAGCTTCATGTGTGATTTCGTGGGTACGAATGCACAATTTATATCAACACAATATTCGCACTTTGTACATCCATACGCGAAACCATTGGATGGTAACTTGCAAACCTTACAATCGAACACGCCAAAGAACTTACTAAGAATTTTTGGCAAGAAAACAAGAGGATGCTTAGGATGGCCAAAGTAGTGTTGTATTTGAGAGGGTAGATTGGCGCTAGGGGTGTTCAAAATCGGATAATCCAAATTTCGGATAATCCGAAATTTCGGATAGTCAATATTGAGATCCGAATCCGGATCCGAAATTTCAGATTCGGATTCGGGTTATCCAACGGATAATCCGAAACTTAAAAAAAATAAAAACTAATACACACCCATGAACAAAAACCCATTGAAAATGTGAACCAATGTTTGTTTATATCTAAACACTCTTTGAGACATTTAATCAAACACGTGGAATGCAACATATATGTTGACAAAAATTGGATAACTAACCAAAATCGATTGAGAGAGTAGGAAAGAATCTGGAGTTGATCTGTAACCAAATTAGTTGATTTGTGAAATACCGATGCATTTATTTAAACTTGAATACCCATTACTGTGTATATTATACATTTGACTGAACAAACACACATAAAAAGTTACACTAGGTGAATTGACTGGACACACATGATATATATAAAGATTACAATACGGCTGAACCAAAGTACAACCCAAAGAGCTGAATCAACTACCAAATAATAAAGAAGCACAGTTACGATGAATTGCAAACTCACACTCCACACACTTGAAGATCAATTCATACTTCAGATATCCATTACACTTACTGCAGTTGCCATCGCTCTGAATCCCTAGTACAAAGCTCAAAGGGTGTGGGTGATCTTTTATCTCAATCTTTCCTCCAAATTTCATGTTGAGATAATAATAGACGCCACTTACATAAGATGTAGCTTGCTCATATTGAGATTGAAGTATTAATGGCGCACAAGTACGATGCATAGACTGGGCACATGTGGTGCAATGATAGAACCACTTCCAAGGGTTAAATTCTTCCTCACATACTTCACAAAGTAGTCCTCAATATGATTCTCAGCGGGCTCGTATCTGAGGCTCAAAGGATGTTTATCCAGCTTATGCTTAATCACTCTTGGCAGTAACAAAGCACACTCCACATGAATGTAGAAATCACAAGTGGGACAATGAAATCCCCACTCTGTTACATACCAATGACATGCTTTGCAATGTAGAGAAGTTGAAGAAGGCTTTACTTTCAATAAGAGATGAAAAGGATGAGCTTCATGTGTGATTTCGTTGGGTACGAATGCACAATTTATATCAACACAATATTCGCACTTTGTACATCCATACGCGAAACCATTGGATGGTAACTTGCAAACCTTACAATCGAACACGCCAAAGAACTTACTAAGAATTTTTGGCAAGAAAACAAGAGGATGCTTAGGATGGCCAAAGTAGTGTTGTATTTGAGAGGGTAGATTGGCGCTAGGGGTGTCCAAAATCGGATAATCCGAATTTCGGATAATCCGAAATTTCGGATAGTCAATATTGAGATCCGAATCCGGATCCGAAATTTCGGATTCGGGTTATCCAACGGATAATCCGAAACTTAAAAAAAATAAAAACTAATACACACCCATGAACAAAAACCCATTGAAAATGTGAACCAATGTTTGTTTATATCTAAACACTCTTTGAGACATTTAATCAAACACGTGGAATGCAACATATATGTTGACAAAAATTGGATAACTAACCAAAATCGATTGAGAGAGTAGGAAAGAATCTGGAGTTGATCTGTAACCAAATTAGTTGATTTGTGAAATACCGATGCATTTATTTAAACTTGAATACCCATTACTGTGTATATTATACATTTGACTGAACAAACACACATAAAAAGGTTACACTAGGTGAATTGACTGGACACACATGATATATAAAGATTACAATACGGCTGAACCAAAGTACAACCCAAAGAGCTGAATCAACTACCAAATAATAAAGAAGCACAGTTACGATGAATTGCAAACTCACACTCCACACACTTGAAGATCAATTCATACTTCAGATATCCATTACACTTACTGCAGTTGCCATCGCTCTGAATCCCTAGTACAAAGCTCAAAGGGTGTGGGTGATCTTTTATCTCAATCTTTCCTCCAAATTTCATGTTGAGATAATAATAGACGCCACTTACATAAGATGTAGCTTGCTCATATTGAGATTGAAGTATTAATGGCGCACAAGTACGATGCATAGACTGGGCACATGTGGTGCAATGATAGAACCACTTCCAAGGGTTAAATTCTTCCTCACATACTTCACAAAAGTAGTCCTCAATATGATTCTCAGCGGGCTCGTATCTGAGGCTCAAAGGATGTTTATCCAGCTTATGCTAATCACTCTTGGCAGTAACAAAGCACACTCCACATGAATGTAGAAATCACAAGTGGGACAATGAAATCCCCACTCTGTTACATACCAATGACATGCTTTGCAATGTAGAGAAGTTGAAGAAGGCTTTACTTTCAATAAGAGATGACAAGGATGAGCTTCAAGTGTGATTTCGTTGGGTACGAATGCACAATTTATATCAACACAATATTCGCACTTTGTACATCCATACGCGAAACCATTGGATGGTAACTTGCAAACCTTACAATCGAACACGCCAAAGAACTTACTAAGGATTTTTGGCAAGAAAACAAGAGGATGCTTAGGATGGCCAAAGTAGTGTTGTATTTGAGAGGGTAGATTGGCGCTAGGGGTGTTCAAAATCGGATAATCCGAATTTCGGATAATCCGAAATTTCGGATAGTCAATATTGAGATCCGAATCCGGATCCGAAATTTCGGATTCGGATTCGGATTCGGGTTATCCAACGGATAATCCGAAACTTAAAAAAGATAAAAATTAATACACACCCATGAACAAAAACCCATTGAAAATGTGAACCAATGTTTGTTTATATCTAAACACTCTTTGAGACATTTAATCAAACACGTGGAATGCAACATGTATGTTGACAAAAATTGGATAACTAACCAAAATCGATTGAGAGAGTAGGAAAGAATCTGGAGTTGATCTGTAACCAAATTAGTTGATTTGTGAAATACCGATGCATTTATTTAAACTTGAATACCCATTACTGTGTATATTATACATTTGACTGAACAAACACACATAAAAAGGTTACTAGGTGAATTGACTGGACACACATGATATATAAAGATTACAATACGGCTGAACCAAAGTACAACCCAAAGAGCTGAATCAACTACCAAATAATAAAGAAGCACAGTTACGATGAATTGCAAACTCACACTCCACACACTTGAAGATCAATTCATACTTCAGATATCCATTACACTTACTGCAGTTGCCATCGCTCTGAATCCCTAGTACAAAGCTCAAAGGGTGTGGGTGATCTTTTATCTCAATCTTTCCTCCAAATTTCATGTTGAGATAATAATAGACGCCACTTACATAAGATGTAGCTTGCTCATATTGAGATTGAAGTATTAATGGCGCACAAGTACGATGCATAGACTGGGCACATGTGGTGCAATGATAGAACCACTTCCAAGGGTTAAATTCTTCATCACATACTTCACAAAAGTAGTCCTCAATATGATTCTCAGCGGGCTCGTATCTGAGGCTCAAAGGATGTTTATCCAGCTTATGCTTAATTACTCTTGGCAGTAACAAAGCACACTCCACATGAATGTAGAAATCACAAGTGGGACAATGAAAGCCCCACTCTGTTACATACCAATGACATGCTTTGCAATGTAGAGAAGTTGAAGAAGGCTTTACTTTCAATAAGAGATGACAAGGATGAGCTTCATGTGTGATTTCGTTGGGTACGAATGCACAATTTATATCAACACAATATTCGCACTTTGTACATCCATACGCGAAACCATTGGATGGTAACTTTTAAACCTTACAATCGAACACGCCAAAGAACTTACTAAGGATTTTTGGCAAGAAAACAAGAGGATGCTTAGGATGGCCAAAATAGTGTTGTATTTGAGAGGGTAGATTGGCGCTAGGGGTGTTCAAAATCGGATAATCCGAATTTCGGATAATCCGAAATTTCGGATAGTCAATACTGAGATCCGAATCCGGATCCGAAATTTCGGATTCGGATTCGTTGCGAAACTTAAAAAAAATAAAAATTAATACACACCCATGAACAAAAACCCATTGAAAATGTGAACCAATGTTTGTTTATATCTAAACACTCTTTGAGACATTTAATCAAACACGTGGAATGCAACATATATGTTGACATAAATTGGATAACTAACCAAAATCGATTGAGAGAGTAGGAAAGAATCTGGAGTTGATCTGTAACCAAATTAGTTGATTTGTGAAATACCGATGCATTTATTTAAACTTGAATACCCATTACTGTGTATATTATACATTTGACTGAACAAACACACATAAAAAGGTTACACTAGGTGAATTGACCGGACACACATGATATATATAAAGATTACAATACGGCTGAACCAAAGTACAACCCAAAGAGCTGAATCAACTACCAAATAATAAAGAAGCACAGTTACGATGAATTGCAAACTCACACTCCACACACTTGAAGATCAATTCATACTTCAGATATCCATTACACTTACTGCAGTTGCCATCGCTCTGAATCCCTAGTACAAAGCTCAAAGGGTGTGGGTGATCTTTTATCTCAATCTTTCCTCCAAATTTCATGTTGAGATAATAATAGACGCCACTTACATAAGATGTAGCTTGCTCATATTGAGATTGAAGTATTAATGGCGCACAAGTACGATGCATAGACTGGGCACATGTGGTGCAATGATAGAACCACTTCCAAGGGTTAAATTCTTCCTCACATACTTCACAAAAGTAGTCCTCAATATGATTCTCAGCGGGCTCGTATCTGAGGCTCAAAGGATGTTTATCCAGCTTATGCTAATCACTCTTGGCAGTAGCAAAGCACACTCCACATGAATGTAGAAATCACAAGTGGGACAATGAAATCCCCACTCTGTTACATACCAATGACATGCTTTGCAAGGTAGAGAAGTTGAAGAAGGCTTTACTTTCAATAAGAGATGACAAGGATGAGCTTCATGTGTGATTTCGTTGGGTACGAATGCACAATTTATATCAACACAATATTCGCACTTTGTACATCCATACGCGAAACCATTGGATGGTAACTTGCAAACCTTACAATCGAACACGCCAAAGAACTTACTAAGGATTTTTGGCAAGAAAACAAGAGGATGCTTAGGATGGCCAAAGTAGTGTTGTATTTGAGAGGGTAGATTGGCGCTAGGGGTGTTCAAAATCGGATAATCCGAATTTCGGATAATCCGAAATTTCGGATAGTCAACATTGAGATCCGAATCCGGATCCGAAATTTCGGATTCGGATTCGGGTTATCCAACGGATAATCCGAAACTTAAAAAAATAAAAATTAATACACACCCATGAACAAAAACCCATTGAAAATGTGAACCAATGTTTGTTTATATCTAAACACTCTTTGAGACATTTAATCAAACACGTGGAATGCAACATATATGTTGACAAAAATTGGATAACTAACCATAATCGATTGAGAGAGTAGGAAAGAATCTGGAGTTGATCTGTAACCAAATTAGTTGATTTGTGAAATACCGATGCATTTATTTAAACTTGAATACCCATTACTGTGTATATTATACATTTGACTGAACAAACACACATAAAAAGGTTACACTAGGTGAATTGACTGGACACACATGATATATATAAAGATTACAATACGGCTGAACCAAAGTACAACCCAAAGAGCTGAATCAACTACCAAATAATAAAGAAGCACAGTTACGATGAATTGCAAACTCACACTCCACACACTTGAAGATCAATTCATACTTCAGATATCCATTACACTTACTGCAGTTGCCATCGCTCTGAATCCCTAGTACAAAGGTCAAAGGGTGTGGGTGATCTTTTATCTCAATCTTTCCTCCAAATTTCATGTTGAGATAATAATAGACGCCACTTACATAAGATGTAGCTTGCTCATATTGAGATTGAAGTATTAATGGCGCACAAGTACGATGCATAGACTGGGCACATGTGGTGCAATGATAGAACCACTTCCAAGGGTTAAATTCTTCCTTACATACATCACAAAAGTAGTCCTCAATATGATTCTCAGCGGGCTCGTATCTGAGGCTCAAATGATGTTTATCCAGCTTATGCTAATCACTCTTGGCAGTAACAAAGCACACTCCACATGAATGTAGAAATCACAAGTGGGACAATGAAATCCCCACTCTGTTACATACCAATGACATGTTTTGCAATGTAGAGAAGTTGAAGAAGGCTTTACTTTCAATAAGAGATGACAAGGATGAGCTTCATGTGTGATTTCGTTGGGTACGAATGCACAATTTATATCAACACAATATTCGGACTTTGTACATCCATACGCGAAACCATTGGATGGTAACTTGCAAACCTTACAATCGAACACGCCAAAGAACTTACTAAGGATTTTTGGCAAGAAAACAAGAGGATGCTTAGGATGGCCAAAGTAGTGTTGTATTTGAGAGGGTAGATTGGCGCTAGGGGTGTTCAAAATCGGATAATCCGAATTTCGGATAATCCGAAATTTCGGATAGTCAATATTGAGATCCGAATCCGGATCCGAAATTTCGGATTCGGATTCGGGTTATCCAATGGATAATCCGAAACTTAAAAAAATAAAAACTAATACACACCCATGAACAAAAACCCATTGAAAATGTGAACCAATGTTTGTTTATATCTAAACACTCTTTGAGACATTTAATCAAACACGTGGAATGCAACATATATGTTGACAAAAATTGGATAACTAACCAAAATCGATTGAGAGAGTAGGAAAGAATCTGGAGTTGATCTGTAACCAAATTAGTTGATTTGTGAAATACCGATGCATTTATTTAAACTTGAATACCCATTACTGTGTATATTATACATTTGACTCAACAAACACACATAAAAAGGTTACACTAGGTGAATTGACTGGACACACATGATATATATAAAGATTACAATACGGCTGAACCAAAGTACAACCCAAAGAGCTGAATCAACTACCAAATAATAAAGAAGCACAGTTACGATGAATTGCAAACTCACACTCCACACACTTGAAGATCAATTCATACTTCAGATATCCATTACACTTACTGCAGTTGCCATCGCTCTGAATCCCTAGTACAAAGCTCAAAGGGTGTGGGTGATCTTTTATCTCAATCTTTCCTCCAAATTTCATGTTGAGATAATAATAGATGCCACTTACATAAGATGTAGCTTGCTCATATTGAGATTGAAGTATTAATGGCGCACAAGTACGATGCATAGACTGGGCACATGTGGTGCAATGATAGAACCACTTCCAAGGGTTAAATTCTTCCTTACATACATCACAAAAGTAGTCCTCAATATGATTCTCAGCGGGCTCGTATCTGAGGCTCAAATGATGTTTATCCAGCTTATGCTAATCACTCTTGGCAGTAACAAAGCACACTCCACATGAATGTAGAAATCACAAGTGGGACAATGAAATCCCCACTCTGTTACATACCAATGACATGTTTTGCAATGTAGAGAAGTTGAAGAAGGCTTTACTTTCAATAAGAGATGACAAGGATGAGCTTCATGTGTGATTTCGTTGGGTACGAATGCACAATTTATATCAACACAATATTCGGACTTTGTACATCCATACGCGAAACCATTGGATGGTAACTTGCAAACCTTACAATCGAACACGCCAAAGAACTTACTAAGGATTTTTGGCAAGAAAACAAGAGGATGCTTAGGATGGCCAAAGTAGTGTTGTATTTGAGAGGGTAGATTGGCGCTAGGGGTGTTCAAAATCGGATAATCCGAATTTCGGATAATCCGAAATTTCGGATAGTCAATATTGAGATCCGAATCCGGATCCGAAATTTCGGATTCGGATTCGGGTTATCCAATGGATAATCCGAAACTTAAAAAAATAAAAACTAATACACACCCATGAACAAAAACCCATTGAAAATGTGAACCAATGTTTGTTTATATCTAAACACTCTTTGAGACATTTAATCAAACACGTGGAATGCAACATATATGTTGACAAAAATTGGATAACTAACCAAAATCGATTGAGAGAGTAGGAAAGAATCTGGAGTTGATCTGTAACCAAATTAGTTGATTTGTGAAATACCGATGCATTTATTTAAACTTGAATACCCATTACTGTGTATATTATACATTTGACTCAACAAACACACATAAAAAGGTTACACTAGGTGAATTGACTGGACACACATGATATATATAAAGATTACAATACGGCTGAACCAAAGTACAACCCAAAGAGCTGAATCAACTACCAAATAATAAAGAAGCACAGTTACGATGAATTGCAAACTCACACTCCACACACTTGAAGATCAATTCATACTTCAGATATCCATTACACTTACTGCAGTTGCCATCGCTCTGAATCCCTAGTACAAAGCTCAAAGGGTGTGGGTGATCTTTTATCTCAATCTTTCCTCCAAATTTCATGTTGAGATAATAATAGATGCCACTTACATAAGATGTAGCTTGCTCATATTGAGATTGAAGTATTAATGGCGCACAAGTACGATGCATAGACTGGGCACATGTGGTGCAATGATAGAACCACTTCCAAGGGTTAAATTCTTCCTCACATACTTCACAAAAGTAGTCCTCAATATGATTCTCAGTGGGCTCGTATCTGAGGCTCAAAGGATGTTTATCCAGCTTATGCTTAATCACTCTTGGCAGTAACAAAGCACACTCCACATGAATGTAGAAATCACAAGTGGGACAATGAAATCCCCACTCTGTTACATACCAATGACATGCTTTGCAATGTAGAGAGGTTGAAGAAGGCTTTACTTTCAATAAGAGATGACAAGGATGAGCTTCATGTGTGATTTCGTTGGGTACGAATGCACAATTTATATCAACATACTATTCGCACTTTGTACATCCATACGCGAAACCATTGGATGGTAACTTGCAAACCTTACAATCGAACACGCCAAAGAACTTACTAAGGATTTTTGGCAAGAAAACAAGAGGATGCTTAGGATGGCCAAAGTAGTGTTGTATTTGAGAGGGTAGATTGGCGCTAGGGGTGTTCAAAATCGGATAATCCGAATTTCGGATAATCCGAAATTTCGGATAGTCAATATTGAGATCCGAATCCGGATCCGAAATTTCGGATTCGGATTCGGGTTATCCAACGGATAATCCGAAACTTCAAAAAAATAAAAATTAATACACACCCATGAACAAAAACCCATTGAAAATGTGAACCAATGTTTGTTTATATCTAAACACTCTTTGAGACATTTAATCAAACACGTGGAATGCAACATATATGTTGACAAAAATTGGATAACTAACCAAAATCGATTGAGAGAGTAGGAAAGAATCTGGAGTTGATCTGTAACCAAATTAGTTGATTTGTGAAATACCGATGCATTTATTTAAACTTGAATACCCATTACTGTGTATATTATACATTTGACTGAACAAACACACATAAAAAGGTTACACTAGGTGAATTGACTGGACACACATGATATATATAAAGATTACAATACGGCTGAACCAAAGTACAACCCAAAGAGCTGAATCAACTACCAAATAATAAAGAAGCACAGTTACGATGAATTGCAAACTCACACTCCACACACTTGAAGATCAATTCATACTTCAGATATCCATTACACTTACTGCAGTTGCCATCGCTCTGAATCCCTAGTACAAAGCTCAAAGGGTGTGGGTGATCTTTTATCTCAATCTTTCCTCCAAATTTCATGTTGAGATAATAATAGACGCCACTTACATAAGATGTAGCTTGCTCATATTGAGATTGAAGTATTAATGGCGCACAAGTACGATGCATAGACTGGGCACATGTGGTGCAATGATAGAACCACTTCCAAGGGTTAAATTCTTCCTCACATACATCACAAAAGTAGTCCTCAATATGATTCTCAGCGGGCTCGTATCTGAGGCTCAAATGATGTTTATCCAGCTTATGCTAATCACTCTTGGCAGTAACAAAGCACACTCCACATGAATGTAGAAATCACAAGTGGGACAATGAAATCCCCACTCTGTTACATACCAATGACATGCTTTGCAATGTAGAGAAGTTGAAGAAGGCTTTACTTTCAATAAGAGATGACAAGGATGAGCTTCATGTGTGATTTCGTTGGGTACGAATGCACAATTTATATCAACACAATATTCGGACTTTGTACATCCATACGCGAAACCATTGGATGGTAACTTGCAAACCTTACAATCGAACACGCCAAAGAACTTACTAAGGATTTTTGGCAAGAAAACAAGAGGATGCTTAGGATGGCCAAAGTAGTGTTGTATTTGAGAGGGTAGATTGGCGCTAGGGGTGTTCAAAATCGGATAATCCGAATTTCGGATAATCCGAAATTTCGGATAGTCAATATTGAGATCCGAATCCGGATCCGAAATTTCGGATTCGGATTCGGGTTATCCAACGGATAATCCGAAACTTAAAAAAATAAAAACTAATACACACCCATGAACAAAAACCCATTGAAAATGTGAACCAATGTTTGTTTTATATCTAAACACTCTTTGAGACATTTAATCAAACACGTGGAATGCAACATATATGTTGACAAAAATTGGATAACTAACCAAAATCGATTGAGAGAGTAGGAAAGAATCTGGAGTTGATCTGTAACCAAATTAGTTGATTTGTGAAATACCGATGCATTTATTTAAACTTGAATACCCATTACTGTGTATATTATACATTTGACTCAACAAACACACATAAAAAGGTTACACTAGGTGAATTGACTAGACACACATGATATATATAAAGATTACAATACGGCTGAACCAAAGTACAACCCAAAGAGCTGAATCAACTACCAAATAATAAAGAAGCACAGTTACGATGAATTGCAAACTCACACTCCACACACTTGAAGATCAATTCATACTTCAGATATCCATTACACTTACTGCAGTTTCCATCGCTCTGAATCCCTAGTACAAAGCTCAAAGGGTGTGGGTGATCTTTTATCTCAATTTTTCCTCCAAATTTCATGTTGAGATAATAATAGATGCCACTTACATAAGATGTAGCTTGCTCATATTGAGATTGAAGTATTAATGGCGCACAAGTACGATGCATAGACTGGGCACATGTGGTGCAATGATAGAACCACTTCCAAGGGTTAAATTCTTCCTCACATACTTCACAAAAGTAGTCCTCAATATGATTCTCAGTGGGCTCGTATCTGAGGCTCAAAGGATGTTTATCCAGCTTATGCTTAATCACTCTTGGCAGTAACAAAGCACACTCCACATGAATGTAGAAATCACAAGTGGGACAATGAAATCCCCACTCTGTTACATACCAATGACATGCTTTGCAATGTAGAGAGGTTGAAGAAGGCTTTACTTTCAATAAGAGATGACAAGGATGAGCTTCATGTGTGATTTCGTTGGGTACGAATGCACAATTTATGTCAACATAATATTCGCACTTTGTACATCCATACGCGAAACCATTGGATGGTAACTTGCAAACCTTACAATCGAACACGCCAAAGAACTTACTAAGGATTTTTGGCAAGAAAACAAGAGGATGCTTAGGATGGCCAAAGTAGTGTTGTATTTGAGAGGGTAGATTGGCGCTAGGGGTGTTCAAAATCGGATAATCCGAATTTCGGATAATCCGAAATTTCGGATAGTCAATATTGAGATCCGAATCCGGATCCGAAATTTCGGATTCGGATTCGGGTTATCCAACGGATAATCCGAAACTTCAAAAAAATAAAAATTAATACACACCCATGAACAAAAACCCATTGAAAATGTGAACCAATGTTTGTTTATATCTAAACACTCTTTGAGACATTTAATCAAACACGTGGAATGCAACATATATGTTGACAAAAATTGGATAACTAACCAAAATCGATTGAGAGAGTAGGAAAGAATCTGGAGTTGATCTGTAACCAAATTAGTTGATTTGTGAAATACCGATGCATTTATTTAAACTTGAATACCCATTACTCTGTATATTATACATTTGACTGAACAAACACACATAAAAAGGTTACACTAGGTGAATTGACTGGACACACATGATATATAAAGATTACAATACGGCTGAACCAAAGTACAACCCAAAGAGCTGAATCAACTACAAAATAATAAAGAAGCACAGTTACGATGAATTGCAAACTCACACTCCACACACTTGAAGATCAATTCATACTTCAGATATCCATTACACTTACTGCAGTTGCCATCGCTCTGAATCCCTAGTACAAAGCTCAAAGGGTGTGGGTGATCTTTTATCTCAATCTTTCCTCCAAATTTCAAGTTGAGATAATAATAGACGCCAGTTACATAAGATGTAGCTTGCTCATATTGAGATTGAAGTATTAATGGCGCACAAGTACGATGCATAGACTAGGCACATGTGGTGCAATGATAGAACCACTTCCAAGGGTTAAATTCTTCCTCACATACTTCACAAAAGTAGGCCTCAATATGATTCTCAGCGGGCTCGTATCTGAGGCTCAAAGGATGTTTATCCAGCTTATGCTAATCACTCTTGGCAGTAACAAAGCACACTCCACATGAATGTAGAAATCACAAGTGGGACAATGAAATCCCCACTCTGTTACATACCAATGACATGCTTTGCAATGTAGAGAAGTTGAAGAAGGCTTTACTTTCAATAAGAGATGACAAGGATGAGCTTCATGTGTGATTTCGTTGGGTACGAATGCACAATTTATATCAACATAATATTCGCACTTTTTACATCCATACGCGAAACCATTGGATGGTAACTTGCAAACCTTACAATCGAACACGCCAAAGAACTTACTAAGGATTTTTGGCAAGAAAACAAGAGGATGCTTAGGATGGCCAAAGTAGTGTTGTATTTGAGAGGGTAGATTGGCGCTAGGGGTGTTCAAAATCGGATAATCCCAATTTCGGATAATCCGAAATTTCGGATAGTCAATATTGAGATCCGAATCCGGATCCGTAATTTCGGATTCGGATTCGGGTTATCCAACGGATAATCCGAAACTTAAAAAAAATAAAAATCAATACACACCCATGTACAAAAACCCATTGAAAATGTGAACCAATGTTTGTTTATATCTAAACACTCTTTGAGACATTTAATCAAACACGTGGAATGCAACATATATGTTGACAAAAATTGGATAACTAACCAAAATCGATTGAGAGAGTAGGAAAGAATCTGGAGTTGATCTGTAACCAAATTAGTTGATTTGTGAAATACCGATGCATTTATTTAAACTTGAATACCCATTACTGTGTATATTATACATTTGACTGAACAAACACACATAAAAAGGTTACACTAGGTGAATTGACTGGACACACATGATATATAAAGATTACAATACGGCTGAACCAAAGTACAACCCAAAGAGCTGAATCAACTACCAAATAATAAAGAAGCACAGTTACGATGAATTGCAAACTCACACTCCACACACTTGAAGATCAATTCATACTTCAGATATCCATTACACTTACTGCAGTTGCCATCGCTCTGAATCCCTAGTACAAAGCTCAAAGGGTGTGGGTGATCTTTTATCTCAATCTTTCCTCCAAATTTCATGTTGAGATAATAATAGGCGCCACTTACATAAGATGTAGCTTGCTCATATTGAGATTGAAGTATTAATGGCGCACAAGTACGATGCATAGACTAGGCACATGTGGTGCAATGATAGAACCACTTCCAATGGCGCACAAGTACGATGCATAGGCTGTGGAGGTCGGAGACGAGGTGGACGGGAGCTGCTATAGAGAAGAGAAGAGGGAGCGGCTACTTTGGATTGGAGTAGTATGGACTTAGGGTTAGGAGGATTATGGATTTAGGATTGTGTATTTGTGTTATGTAGTGTATATAATATTATATATTTATATATATTTTTTTTAATACTCGGATTCGGATAATCCGATTATCCGAAAATTTTCAAAATCAGGATCCGAATCCGAAATTTCGGATTATCCGATTTTCGGATATCCGAAAATAGGATTATCCAAAATTTCGGACAATTCGGATCGGATTATCGGATTTTTTCGGATTCGAATTCGGATTCGGATGTTTTTGAACACCCCTAATTGGCGCACCATTCATGAAGAACAAAACTACATTGTTCATCAGCATATTTGCAGCACATGTAAAATGGTGCTGTCACGATTGGTTTCACACATCCATCACATAATAGCTAAACTCTTTTCATGGGGTCATGTAGAGAAATCAGTTTTGTACCAACTGATGTTTGTTTGTCAAAAAGGATGAGTTAGTGTTGATGACAAGAATGGTTGAGCATTTCACCATCTTGTTCTTTTTCTTTACCCTTTTGATTAGACATGTGATGCTTCACAAGGTTGTCACCTTCATCTTGGAATGGACAGTGCAGCAAATTCGGGTGTTCATCTTCACTATAATTTTTATAAGTTTTGCCAACGCCTGATGAATGATATATACACTTGAAATTAGACTAAGATATATATAATATTCAAATAAAATAATAAAGTTAAAAAAATAGAAGAAGAGGTTGCTCACTTGCAGGTAGAAAGATGGACAATGAAGTTGCACATAATATCGACATTTGTCGCATTTGTAATTCCATAAATTACAATGGAAGCCCTTATTACAAACTCTACAAACGGGATAATAATTAGCTTCAATTTCATCATATGGAAAGGAATAGGTAAGGTAAGTGGGTGTGAATGAGTGAAAGTCCCATTAGTACTAGTTTGTATTAGTAACTTAGCGGGCAACAAAGCACAGTCAAGGTTTATCCGAAACAAAGGACAAGTGGTACACTGAAAGAAGACCCCTTTATGTTCATTACCACAAGCTACACAAATGGATGTTATGTGCCAGAACATTCGTTCCAGTTGGTGAGGGTGACTAGGGTGCTTTATCTTTTGCTTCGACATGGTAGCACATATTGTGTCAGGTTCATAGTTGCAATTGTTACAATAATAAAAACCAATATTGTTCCACTCAAGTTTGCAGACCCTACACTCTATATCATAATTACCCTTATAATAGAAATGGAGAGTGTGGTCAGGATGTGATGGGTAATTTTGTAGGGTCTCAGGTAGTTCTGCACAGAATGTGTGCAGGGAGTAGTCACAAGACTTGCAGTAATAATAAGACAGATGGAATGACCAGATCTGTTCCTTACACAATCTGCATTGGCCCTCATGAAGGACTTCCTCCACAGAATCATCTTGCTCTTCATTTTCATCTTCATTATCAGAATTATCGTGTTTATGATTCGGCTGCTGAAGATGCACAAGGCTAAGCGAATGCTCATGACTAAAGTGATCAAGCAACTGGTCCTTAACAACTACATCAAACAAATATTTACATTACAGTAAGTCATTGTCCTAATTTTATGATGTCATATAGCCATGTTTATAAATTCAACATCCAAAGATTAAAAAAAAATGTTGCCATGGCAGAAACACAACTCACAAGACTTGTACTAATACAACATATTCAAGAGGGTTTGATATCTATATTCCTTATGGGGCGTGTGTTACAAAAAACTAACACAAACTTTGAAAAAAAAAATAATTGAGTGAGGGATATGTTAGCCTACTTCTAATTCAATTAACCCAATATAAACGATGCATTATACCTAATATAAAATATATATTAATCTTATTATCCTGTCGGTTTTATTATGCCGGCTTACAGTATAAACAACAAACTTTGAAACACTTTAAACCAACTGAAAAACATATATATATAAAAAAAACCAATATGAAATCTACCATGAACACCTCATATACAACATATCATAATTTTAAATTTTAATACATCATGATAAAAGAATACATCATCTAGATAGATCTATTTACTAATTTCTCAAATGAGCATCAAAACGCATATACAAAATGAAAGATACAGAGACGTACCAGTTATACTATCCATGAAAACAATTTGATTATGATATTGATCAACCAGCAAGTTGAATACCAAATAACACACTAATGCCCTTAATATAAAGGAATGAAAAAGAATATGTATGGTTACAAGAAAGGTATAAATTATATACTAACAAATCATAACATTCATTTCAAAATCACTTTGTTTTTTTTCTTCCACAAGACTGGTATCAATGAATAGAAAGACATTTAAAGTTGAATCTTCATTCTTTTTATTAAAAAAAAGCAGTAAAATTAAACTAAACAAGTATCTCTTCTGTAACTATGAATGATAAACACTAAGATAGGTTTAGTTTTAGTTGCCATTTCTAATCCTTCATCATCATGAGTATATTGAATTTATTTTCCATTTTTTTGTATTCAACATTACTTTGATCATTATGTTTGGAAAAGTTGTTAAAAATTATCGTTTTTACTAACTTTGTAGAAAAATACGTATATTTATATATGACATATATTAGAGATTTATGGTTAAGCTTTATCTTTAAGAGGGTTCAAAATTATCTAACATTTCTTGGACTGGATTTAAGGTGAGAATCAACTAATTGATTGAGGAATATGTTAGGGTAATTTTTATTTTAATCATACCAATATAAATGATGCATTACACCTAATATAAAATATATATTAATCTCACGATTTGATTAGTTTTATACAGTCGTCTTACGGTATAAACAATAAACCTTGAAACTTTTAAACCAACTGAAAATACGAAACTTACCATGAACACATCATATGAAAAAAACGTACAATACATGTCATAATTTTATGTTTTAATACAACATGATAAAAGAAAACACCATCTTGATAGATCTATTTACTAATTTCTCAAATGAGCATCAAAAACCATATACAAAATGAAAGATACAAAGATTTACGGTTATACTTCCCATAAAATGATTATGATATTAAACAACAAGCAAATTGAATACCAAAATAACACACTAATGTCCCAAATATAAAGGAATGAAAACAACATGTATTGATACAAGAAAGGTATAAATCATATACTAACAAAACACAACATTCATTTCAAAATCACATTGATTCTTTTCTTTCACAAGACTCATATCAATGAGTAGAAAGAAAACTAAAGTTGATTCTCCATTCTTTTTGTTTAAAAAAAAAGTAAAATAAACTAAATAAGTATCTCTTCTATAACTATGAATTATGGACACTGTGATAAGTATAATTATAGTGGCTATTTCTAATCCTTCATCATCATGTGTATACTCAATTAATTTTCCCTTTTTTTTTGTATTCATCATAAGTTTGATCATTATTTTTGGAATATTTTGTTAACAATTTTCAATTCAACTAAGTTTGTAGAAAAATACGTATATTTACATATGACATATATATTAAAGATTTATGGTTAAGCTTTATCTTTAGAGGGTTCAAAATAATCTAACATTTCTTCTACTGGATTTAAGGTGAGAATCAATTGATTGATTAAGGAATATGTTAGCCTAATTTTTATTTTAATCAAACCATTATAAATCATGCATTATACCTAATACAGAATATAATTAATCTCACGATTCGATCGCTTTTATACAGTCGGCTTACAGTATAAACAAACAACGGTTGAAACTCTTTTAACCAACTGAAAATATGAAACCAACCATGAACACATCATATGAAAAGAAACGTACAACTCATATCATAATTTAATTTTTAATACAACACGATCAAAGAATACATCATTTTAAGATCTATTTACTGATTAATGAGCATCAAAAAGCATATACAAAATGAAAGATACAAATATGTACAATTATACTTCCCATAAAAAACTGATTATGATATTCATCAACAAGCAAATTGAATACCAAAACAACACACTAATGCCCCAAATATAAAGGAATGAAAACAATATGTATTGATTCAAGAAGGTATAAATCATATACCTTTGTTTTCTTCCACAAGACTCATATCATTGAATAGAAAGAAAACTAAAGTTGATTCTCCATTTTTTTACTTAAAAAAAGTAAATAAACTAAAGTTGATTCTCCATTCTTCTATAACTATGAGTTATGGACACTGCGATAAGTTTAATTTTGGTTGCCATTTCTAATCCTTCGTCATCATGAGTATACTCAAGTTACTTTCCCTTTTTTTTGTATTCATCATAACTTTGATCATTATTTTTGGAAATTTTTGTAAACAATTATCATGTTTACTAAGTTTGTAGAATAATACTTATATTTATATATGACATGTATATTAAAGATTTATGGTTAAACTTTATCTTTACGAGGATTCAAAATAATCTAACATTTCTTCTACTGGATTTAAGGTGAGCATCAACCGATTGATTGAGGAATATGTTAGCCTAATTTTTATTTTTATCTAACCATTTTTTTATAAAGATCATATTCTTTATTGCAACTCTATTATTCTCTTTATTGCATTATACCTAATAGAGAATATATATTAATCTCACGATCCGATCGGTTTTATACAGTCGGCTTACAGTATAAACAACAAACCTTGAAACTTTTAAACCAACTGAAAATACGAAACCTACCATGAACACATCATATGAAAGGAAACGTACAACACATATCATAATTTTAAGTTTTAATACAACATGATAAAAGAAAACATCACCTTGATAGATCTATTTACTGATTTCTCAAATGAGCATCAAAAAACCATATACAAAATGAAAGATACAAAGATTTACAGTTATACTTCCCATAAAAATGATTATGATATTCAACAACAAGCAAATTGAATACCAAAATAACACACTAATGCCCTCAATATAAAGGAATTAAAACATGTATTGATACAAGAAAGGTACAAATCATATACTAACAAATCACAACATTCATCTCAAAATCACTTTGATTCTTTTCTTCCACAAGACTCATATCATTGAGTAAAAAGAAAACTAAAGTTGATTCTCCATTCCTTTTTTTAAAGTAAAATAAACTAAATAAGTATCTCTTCTATAACTATGAACTATGGACACTGCGATAAGTTTAATTGTAGTGGCATGTATGTAGAAATGACAAGAACCACATTGAAATTTCCACTTTCCAAACCAAGGACATGCTTTGCAACGTAGACCAGTTGAATATTTTACTTTCAACAAGAGATAACCAGAATGAGCTTCATGTGTGATTTCGTTAGGTATGAATGCACAATTTATATCAACATAATATTCGCACTTTGTACATCCATACGCGAAACCATTGGATGGTAACTCGCAAACCTCACATTCAAACACACCAAAGAACTTACTAGGAATTCTTGGCAAGAGAACAAGAGGATGCTCCGGATGGTCAAAATAGTCTTGTATTTGAGAGGGTAGATTGGCGCACCATTCATGAAGAACAAAATTACATTGTTCATCAGCATATTTGCAGCACATGTAAAACGGTGCTGTCATGATTGGTTTCACACATCCATCACATAATAGTTGAACTCTCTTCATGGGGTCATGTAGAGAAACCATTTTTTTCATCGACTGATGTTTGTTTGCTGAATAGGATGAGTGGGTGTTGATGACACGAAAGGTTGAGCATTTCATCATCATGTTGTGTACATATAATCCCCTTTTGATTAGACATATGATGCTTCAAAAGGTTGTCACCTTCATCTTGGAATGGACAGTGTAACAGATTTGGATGTTCATTTTCTGTATAATTTTTATTAATGTTGCCAGCACCTGATGAATAGTATATATACTTGAAATTAGACTAAGGTATATAATCTACTAACACAAGCTAATAAATAATAAAGAAGAGATTCCTCACTTGCAGGTAGGAAGATGGACATAAATGGCTCTCTTTTTGAAGTTGCACAATCAACATGCACGAAATATCTACATTTTTCGCATTTGTAAATCCATAAATGAGAATCAAACTCGTTATCACAGACTCTACAACAGGGATAGAACATAGCTTGTTGTTCGGAATACGGAAAGGAATAGGCAAGGGTAAGTGGATGTGAACGAGTGAAATTCCCATTAGTACTAACTTGAATTAGCAACTTGGTAGGAAGCAAAACGCATTGCAGGTTAATATGAAACATGGGACAAGTGGTACATTGAAAGAAGACCCCTTTATGTTCACTACCACAAGCTACAAAACCAGATACCATGTTCCTGGACATTTGTTCTAGTTGGTGTCGGTGACTAGGGTGGTTTATCTTCTGCTCCGACATGGTAGCACAAGCAATGTCCATGTGGGAGTAACATGTATTGCAATAAAAAAACATACGCATTCTTCCTCTTAAGATTGCAGACACAAACACTTATATCCAGGTATCTTATATGTATAAAGTTTAAGATTGTGGTCAGGATGTGATGAGTTATTTTGAAAGGTCATGGGTAATTCTGCATAGTATTTGTGCAGTGAATAGTCACAAGACTTGCAGTAATAGTAACACAGATGAAATGACCAGATTTGTTCCTCACACATGCTGCATTGGCCCCCATGACGCACTTCCTCCACAAAATCATCTTTCTCTTCATCTTCACTATCATCGTCAAAATTTTCATTTTTGCAACTCGGCTGCTGCAAGTACACAAGGCTGAGCAAATGCTCATGACTAAAGTGCTGAAGTTGGTCCTTAATAACTACATCAATAAAATATTTACGTTACAACAAGTCATTGTTCCAATTTTATTATGCCATGTAACCAAATATTTACGTTATAGCATCCAAAGATTCGAAAAAATGTTCAGATCATTCCATGTTAGTGCTTGATACCAACAACTATAGAATACTACCTCATACTAAGAGACGTAAATTTTGAGATTATGAGTTATTTTAATATGTGTTTGACTTGTAGAGCACAACATATTTCAAGGATTTGTTCAAAAAAAAAACAAACAAATAAACTTACAGGGGTGAGACGATGAAAATTTTGACTTTTTTAGAATTTAATATTTAATTAGGAGGCCAATTGATTGTGGGCTGTTAACTCCCAATTCACTTAGCCTAGTGTTATTTCAATTAAACCAATATAATGATGCACTATACCTAATATAAAATGTATACTGATCTTACGGTCTAGTCGATTTTATACGACCAGCTTATGTTATAAACCGCACACCTTGAAACTTTTTAAATCGATTGACTGAAAATGCAAAAAAAAAAACATACAAAAAATATAAAAAGGCAAAATAAAAAATGAAAGGAACGAAGACGTACCAGTTATACTATCCATCATAAAAACATTGATTATGATATTGGTTAACAAGCAAGTTGATTACTAAAATAACATACAAATCTATAACTTATAATAAAAGAATTGAACTTTGATGATGTGACATTCAATGGAGGCCTCAACCCCTCCTTGATTGTGCCACGTGGCATCATGTATGATTTTTTAATTTTTGAGTTTTTTTAATAAATCTAATAATCTATTTATATACTAGCTTTTATCTCGGGAGTGTCCCGGGGTTGAAATATCTAATATAACATAATAAAATATCTTATATGACAACATAATTAATGATTTGCCAATACATGATTAATGAATACTATTATTATTATTATTATTTATTTATTTTAAACAAATTTCTACCATAAGTTATCATATTCAAATATATAAAAAACAAAATCTCTGCCTATGAAGTTATGTTTATAGTTTGTGATTTATTAGTAGATTAAAATATATTTGAAAACAAAACTCCACAAAAATAGTTGTTTTTTTCTCTGTTTTTTATATAGCATTATGGTACTCGTTGGAAAGATAATAAAACGCTCGCTAATTTGGTGTAATTTTTTTCTTTAAAAAATCTCGTATATAAAAGATATTAACGTTTAAAAGTTATGGGAGGAAACATTAGAGAGAAAATTTAATTTTGTTTTTAAATTGTTATCTTTTTCTAAAATAATTTAATATATATAGATTTATTAAAAAATCCTACATGATGTCACGTGGCACATTCAATGAGGGTTGAGGCCTCCATTGAATGCCACATCATCAAAGTTCAATTCTTTTATTATAAGTTATAGATATTATAATTATTTTAGGAAAAGATAAGAATTTAAAAACAAAATTAAATTTTCTCTCTAATGTTTCCTCCCATAACTTTTAAACGTTAATATCTTTTATATATGAGATTTTTTAAAGAAAAAAATTACACCAAATTAACGAGCGTTTTATTATCTTTCCAACGAGTATCATAGTGCTATATAAAAAACGGAGAAAAAAAAACAACTATTTTTGTAGGGTTTTGTTTTCAAATATATTTTACTCTACTAATAAATCACAAACGATAAACATAACTTCATAGGCAGAGATTCCTTTTTTTATATTTGAATATGATAACTTATGGCAGAAAATTTGTTTAAAATAAATAATAATAATATTATTATTATTATTCATTAACCTATGTAATTGGCAAATCATTAATTATGTTGTCATATTAGATATTTTATTATGTTATATTAGATATTTCAACCCCGGGACACTCTCGGGATAAAAGCTAGTGCCTCAATATATAAAGGAAATGAAGAAGAATATGTATGGTTACAAGAAAGGTATAAATCATATACTAACAAATCACAACATTCCTTTCAAACTCACTTTGATTCTTTCCTTTCACAACACTCTCGAGCCTGAGCTTGAACTTTCACACAAAAACCGTTTAGGCTCGCGAGCCTAAACGAGTCCAAACAAATTTTATATTATTATTAATTTTATTTTAGTATACCTACTATTTAGCATTGGTGAGCTGGGCTTTGGTGCGTTTAAGCAATCGAAGCGAACTCGAGTCAAGCTTTAGTTCCTTTAAAATTGTTCTAAAATTATTTCGAGCTGAGCTGAGTCGATATCGAGCTCTTGGGTTTTACTTTCGAGCCGAGCTCGATATCAAAGTATTAGGCTCGCCCGAGCCAAGCTTGAGCTTGAGCTTCATAAAAGCATGACGAGCCGAGCACAAGCTTAGTCAGGCACGGGCTCGGCTCGGCTCGTTTACACCCCTATATTTCAGGTAAACATTTAGATTAAAGCTATAATATACATAAAGTTTTCTGGTGAATTGTATTCCATTTCAGAAGATAATTTTAAGCGAAGCTCTTTTAATATACAAGTGATTATAAAACAATGATATAAATGGAATGTAATCCTTCACTCTGCCAGACAGATCTGCGAACTGGTCGCTAGTGCTTAGGTGAGCAAAAACTGATCTCCTGTTACGTTGCACGTTGGTGAAAGACGTTAGAGAAGAATGGGTTGTGTGACTGATGTCCTAGCGGCGACCAATGGTGGCATGGTATTTCTTTAAAGACTCTGTTTTTGCAAATGTTGTAAGATTTCTTCTTTCTAATAACGGTAGAAAAATTGTAAAACAAAAGGTGGCACATAGTAATTGTTCGACAGCCAGAGACCAGAGTTTTTATTTTAATAGAGTAGGTTTTGCTATCCAAAAGGGGTGGCGGCGCAGCTTTTGCCCGCTTACCAGCTATCACTTGTAATGTGTTTGTGAGGTGAATTTAATGTTAATGTTTTTATTATTAATTGTTTATAATCATTCGGTTTTTTCTTACCAAGAGATAATCCAAATACATGTTCACCACTACTTGTTGGTTAATATATCTAATATTACCATTTTGTACACGCAACCGTGTCATCAAATTTCATTTCAGTATCCTGAAACATGTCTAATAACAGTAAAAAACCGGTTGACTGATATGTATTTTTTATCGTTTTCTTTTATTTAGCAAGTTAATAGATTTTATGCAGTTGAATACACAATGGAAGTGAAATCAAACATATTTGACCCGTCTGAGAACATAACCTGAGTAAAGGGTCAGTTTACCGAGGAGCTACATTGCAAAAAAAAAAAAAAATCAATTGTAGAGCATTCCATCTTTTACAGACTCCAATCTTCATGTTAAAGGTGATATATTCAACTAGAACTTGAGCATCTTTGTTGGGTTCTAAAAAGCATGGTTTACCACCCTTCTAAGCTTTTACACTAAGCAATAATGCAACATTATTTAAATTAGCTACCCTAAGCCCAATGGGTGCGGGAGCACACCTTGAATTTTTTTTTTTTAATATTTATATATACGCGTTTATCCCATCCGCACCCCACAAAAATTTTTCAATCACACCCCTTAGATTTTTGAAACCAACCCCTAAGAAAATAATATAATTACATATATTGAGTTAGCCCATTTTATTAGTTAGTAGCTCAAATTCAAGAATAAGACCAAGCCCAAACTTTATAATAAGTCCACATTGTTTTAATATTGATTAAAAGAAAAAGAAAAAAAAACCTTCAAAGGAAAGACCAAGATTTGTTAAACGGGGTTTTATTGGTTTCTACTACCAAGAACCAACTTACAAAGTTTAGATTTGAGGGTTATGACAAGTTCTTAGAGTTAGTTAACTCTTTTTGTGATAAGCATAAACCTGAAGTGGTAAACATGGATGGTGAATACGTTGACCCAATTTACCAAGAAAAAAAAACAAACGTCACACTTCGCCACAATTATAAAGTTGAATGCTTCAATTCGATTCAAGATATGCAAATCCAAGAATTTGGAAATCGTTTTAACGAGGTAACATCCGAGTTACTTGTTTGTATTAATAGCTTGAGTCCTTGTGATAATTTTGGTGCATTTTATGTTCCAAAACTACTACGCTTAGCCGAGATGTATCCACATGATTTTGATGATCAAGATAAAAGAAGGCTTCCGGTTGAACTTGAGAGCTACATAAACTGACAATGTAAAAGCGGATACACGATTTACCAAATTGAATGGTTTATCCAATCTTGTACAACTGATGGTTGAAACAAAGAAACACATTCACTTTATATTTGTGTATCGTTTATTGAAGCTAGCTCTCACATTACCCGTCGCAACCGCAACTGTTGAAAGAAGTTTTTCGGCAATGAAGTTTGTGAAGAACAATTTGCGTAATAGGATTGGTGATGAGAATTTAAACGATAGTTGTATGATTTTTATTGAAAAATACTTGCTTAGAAACGTGGAGATAGAAGATGTTATAGATAGATTCCAAAAATGAAGACCCGAAGAGAACAACTTTAAATTTTAGAATTTTGTTATGAATATGTAACAACGTTTGAATTACTTTTGGCTTCTTTTTGTTGATTATATAATTTTAGTGTTATTAATTTTGGTATACGACCCGACCCGACCCGGCCACATGATGATAAACGACTCAGGGGCTTAGAGATTCCGCACCGCATGAAAAATTTTTCTGGCTACGCCACTTAACTTCTATATCTATATATATATATATATAAAAGAAAGCCCTTTTGCTGACGTGGCATTCAATGGTGGCCTCAACCCCCCTTTGAATATGCCACGTGGCATAATTAGGTGAAGATTTTATTATTTTTGAATTTTTTTCGTTATGTATATATTTATCCTCTCTCCCAAAACCCTAAGAAGCTTCCACCAAATCTTCTCCACCTCCAAACTCAAACCCTAATTGTTTTCTCCAAACCTTCACCACAAAAAATCGTCCCATTCTATCCCTCTCTCCACGATTTATCCTTCTAGACTCTTCTTTATTATCGGTGTTTTTTTTATCCCTGCACGTAAATGTTGAAAAGCGAATATTGTGTTCATTAGTTTTGTTACTTTTCCATTTATTAATTTACTGTTCTACAATATGTTTCTATATTCAATAGTTTTAGAACACCAATAGAAAATTGACCACTTTGTTCTTTAATTAATATGTACAGTCGTGCTTTTTACTATAAGAGGATATCTCAAGAAGTCAGTGGAGATGCACTTGGAGAGGTATTTTTATCACCATTGTGTTAACCGACAGAGTTTAGAATCTCAATGTAACCGATAGATGGTGGTTTTAGAAAGTTTTAACCGGTCTTGTCGCTTCGGTTTTAAGTGACGTGCAGCAAGAAGGACAAGGGGTAGGGACAATGATATTAATAACATGACACGTTGACGGTGTTATTTACGAGAGCAAATAATAATAATAATAATAATAATAATAATAATAATAATAATTAATATATTGTTATCAAATTGGTTAATAGGTTCGATCTGGTATTGATTTGATTTTGTTATTGTTATTGTGTGTGGTAGATTGGTAATTGAATACTGAGGATTAAAGAAGAAGAAGAAGAAGAAGGACAGAATGTTTGGAAGAGCACCTAAGAAGAGCGATAATACAAAGTATTAGATCACAGGATGATCTAAAGAAGGTGTATAGGAAAGGTGCTATTAATAACCATCCTGATAAAGGTGGAGATCCTGAGAAGGTAAGTATGTGTTTTAAGCTGATTTCTTTTGATGTATTTTGTTTGTTAGGTTTTTTATGTATGGATTGTGTTGTTGCTTAATTGATTTTTTATGTATACTGATTTTGTTAGGCAATAATTTGATATAAGTTATAGGTGATTTTGGTTGAATTGATGCCATTTTATGTGAATGAGAGGTTTTCGTGTTGGTTAGTGGTTAATTATTATTATTATGTTTGTTTGATATTTGATTGTTAGACGAGAAGTTTGAGCGGCCGGAGATTTTTTAGCGGTCAGGCGAACCAGTCGAAGAAAGGGAGGATTTAATGTTTTAGTTTTTTTTCCCTTATCAATCACATAGTATGTTTCTAACTAACTATGTTTCCAGGTTGCTAAATGGTGTAAGATTTTTCAGTATGAAAAGCCAAGTGTATGTTCTTGAGGTACCACGCTTTAATCTATCCTTCCTGATTATAATATCCCTTGCTGATTTCCTACCCATAGCCACGAACCACGTGTCGTTTTCAGAATTCTTTTTGGAAGGATTCTAGTTAGTCACAGATGTTAAGTTATAGAAGAACTTCCTTTTATTAACCTTATTTAGATTTGTCAACCTCGAGACGCTCCCATATGCAATTCTTATTTCTTGATGTCTTCTTTATTTATGTATATTGACCTTTAAATGAATTTGTACATGATATTGTTTGTAGGTTGTTGCAGTAAAGAAGATAAAACCATCCGCTCTAAGTGCAAGTGAAAATTTCATTATGGTTGAATGTTGATCTGTATGATTGAGTTTACGTTTGTTATGTTTTCTTCTTTTATCATTTTTTTATTAAGTCATATTAGATTTTTCAACCCCGGGACTTTCCCGGGGTTATTAGCTAGTAAAATATATACCGGTTCAACTTCAGACATGATACCTAATGTGTGTGTACTCTATTATGTTGAAATTGAAAACAAAGAGATTATGAAAACGGTATTTATAAGCGAAAAGTAGAATGAAATATTTTTGAATCTTTTATTTTTGTTTCAGATTATGCAATAAAACTAATATATGAATCATATGACCACTAGTAAGAAGTAATTTACAAAATATGTTTAACACCTTTAACATATGTTCTTTGATTCATGTATTTCAATTGGAAATTACGTGATTCATGTAATTTCCAAAATTTGTTTAACACCTTTAAAATATGTTAATCCGAATGGGTCAGGAAACGTGAAAAAGAGAGTGAGACTTAAGATTCTTGGCCACAGACCGTCTGTGGCAGTCACCATAAGATCTATGCAGCTAATTCGGTAAAAAATCGGATAACAGTCAGTGACCGATATTTGAGATATAAGAGGTTGGATATCGGTAATCTTAATATCATGCAAAATTTATATATAGCAATTTGACACTAACAATTCAGTATACTCTCCTACCATTAATAAAGTAACCTTTTACAACTTACAAAACACTAACAAGTGTAGCAAGTAAGAACTGATTAAGACTTAAAACCACTAGCATTTAACATGAATAATTAACAATTAAGACTTAAAACACTAATAGCAACAATAAGAAGAAAGGCGAATGGAAGAACTTAGAAGAAAAGTATTGATATCGGAATATCGGAGATATATGGCTCAGATATCAGTACTAATATTTGACACCCTTATTAATTGCATAGCGTAAGATGAGCCCAAGCAATCTAAAGTGAATGGGCATGGAAGCCTCTGTTATAATCATCGTGGATTCGTGGTCATTAGACTTGTAATCCTGGACTCTAGAGATTAGAAAGAATTAATAAAACTTAGAAGACAAAAAAATGGTTACTTTTTTTTTTTTTTTTGAACGGAAAAAAATGGTTACTTTAGTTATACAAATACATAAGAAATTTATCAAGTAAGATAAATTGAAGTACTAAATTTAATCAAAGGGCATATTATTTTATGTGTTATCATTTCAAAAAAAAATTTCACTCCACATCATAAACTATCACCTCACTAACGCATCAACACATCAATTTTCACTCTTTTTTTTTCATTTTTTCCTTGTTTTTGCTTCACTAGTTTGCACTCCACCTCACTCACATTTTAATAGTTACCCATATTATTTAAATGTTCTTTTTATATTAAATAAATAATCAAATAAAACTAACAATAATACATGAAAAACTAAAGTATTATAATACATCAAAAAAAGAAAACGTTATCTAGGTGCCTTACCTATATAAAAGAAACAAATGGTATATGAGCCTTAATCTATTAACAGAAAAGCCCAATACAACTAAAAAATTATATGACAAAAGCCCAAAAATCTTCTTCACCACAAAAGAAAAATGGAATCACAAGACAGCCAACGGCCGACCATGGGAAAAAGACCGAAACATTTTCTTTTTATTTTTTTAGATTAAAAGAGTATAAAACCATTTGTTGTAAGAGGACCCACACCCCAACACCACCCACCTTCTAGTGGAGTGGTATGGAGGCCTAATGATAGGTGACTTGGGGCCTAATGGTCACAAGTTCAAGTCTTGAAGGATACCCGGTTTTACCGATTATTCACTGTCATGTCTTTGGGCGGAAGGGTGTCGTGTTTTCCCTGGATTGGTAGACCGGGAGGACCGGGTGCCCCGTGGGTATCCTGAATTCGTCATAAAGGGATTCCCACAAGAGCCCGTGATGACTTTCTTGGCCTTTAAAAAAGGACCCACATCCCAACATTTCCTTCCTCCTCTTCACGCGTGACCAATCCAACGCCACCCACCCTTACGCCCTGTGGGGCAATGTACAACGCTGGGTCACGCCACCACATGAAGGGGCGTGTATTTTCTCTCTCCAACTAAGGCTCTATGGAGCGGTCTGTGATACGTCGCGTGATGCTCATGATGACCGCAAACACTCTCCCAGGCATGGCCGTGATGGACCAAACGTACCGCAACCCACAATATGCATCACGACCTCGAAGAAGGAAAGTAGCCGTTGAGTTCATGCCAAAGGTCACGTGACAGTTTAAAAAACCTTTTACCATTGGCCTGGTCTATTTCAACCCCCCACCTTCTATTTTCACCCCCTCAAAGCGCCTCGCTTAGGCCTAAGCGAGGCGCTTTGCCCTCATTTCGAGGAGGTCAGTACGAGGGGCAGAAAAAGCTGAATTTTTAAAGCGAAGCGCCTCGCTTAGGCCTAAGCGAGGCGCTTCGAATCAAAGATTTATTTTGGAGTGGTTTTTGATGTTTGGAGTTGGATTTTTTTATTTTTTTATTTAATAATTATAAAAAGTTTAAAAAATTTAAAAAACAAAGTAATAACCCTAATCAAAACGTCAATGACTTAAACTTGACATCATCAACCACGTATAGTCAATGAATGTGGTATGCGCGTTAAATTTCATTAAATGCGGCAATCTATGGATCCGGTTGGAGTCTAAAGCTTCGTGTGTCATCTTGGTCGAACTCATGTTGCAACATATGTCTTGTGTGTGTTAGGGTTCGAAATTTTAGGGCTTTTTAGTGGGTTTTTCCATCCTTGTGTTTCCAATTTTTTTTTAATTAGCTTAAATCTCTCTGATCCATGGTACCTTGAAGACTAGATTCGGTGCAATCGATGAACATCATTCAAAATTTCAACTTCCCGTTCAGGTGCTTAAGTCCACCAACCTACTTGATCGTTGACAGATATCTCTCCGATATAAGAAGAGTTGTCTTCAATGATTCTAAGAAACTTGAAAGAAGAGGTACCTTGAAGACTGGATTCGTGCAATCAGAATCCGAATGCGGTATGCGCGTTAAATACCAATAAATGCGGCAATCTATGGATCCGGTTGGAGTCTAAAGCTTCGTGTGTCATCTTGGTCGAACTCATGTTGCAACATACGTCTTGTGTGTGTTAGGGTTCGAAATTTTAGGGCTTTTTAGTGGGTTTTTGCATCCTTGTGTTTCCAATTTTTTTTTTAATTAGCTTAAATCTCTCTGATCCATGGTACCTTGAAGACTAGATTCGGTGCAGTCGACGAACATCATTCAAAATTTCAACTTCCCGTTCAGGTGCTTAAGTCCACCTTGAAGACTGGATTCGGTGCAATCAGACTCCGAATGCTGTATGCGCGTTAAAACAATAATCTTGAAGTTTTTTTAATATAGCCATTTTTCCCTGATCCATGGTACCTTGAAGACTAGATCCATGGTCCCTTGAAGACAAGACACTTCAATGATTCTAAGAAACTTGAAAGAAGAGGTACCTTGAAGACTGGATTCGGTGCAATCAGAATCCGAATGCGGTATGAGCGTTAACCGGTTGGAGTCTAAAGCTTCGTGTGTTATCTTGGTCGAACTCATGCTGCAACATTCGTCTTGTGTATGTTAGGGTCTGAAATTTTAGGGCTTTTTAGTGGTTTTTCCATCCTTGTGTTTCCAAGACACAGGCAAGTCCTCGTCTGATCCACAAACAAAACAATAATCTTGAAGTTTTTTAATATAGCCATTTTTTCCCTGGTTTACCAGGAATGGGTTGAAGGTGTGTGTTGCAAATATAATAAACAATGATAATACAAGAAGATGATCAAGGATGCTCCAACATAACTTGCACCGGCTTGAGATATGAGTTTGATTAGCTTAAATCTCTCTAATCCATGGTATCCACTTTCAAGTTGTCTTGATCGTTGACAGCTATCTCACCGTAACAACTGAAAAGTTTTCTTCAATGATTATAAGAAACTTGAAAGTAATTACAAGAAGATGATCAAGGATGCTACAATATAACTTGCACCGGCTTGAGATATGAGTTTGATTAGCTTAAATCTCTCTGATCCATGGTATCCACTTTCAAGTTGTCTTGATCGTTGACAGCTATCTCTCGACAACAACTGAAAAGTTTCTTCAATGATTATAAGAAACTTGAAAGTAATTATAAGAAGATGATCAAAGATGCTATAACATAACTTGCACCGGCTTGAGATATGAGTTTGATTAGCTTAAATCTCTCTGATCCATGGTATCCACTTAAATCAACCGAATTGAGTATCATCAATCTGGTATTAGTGGTTGGAAACTGTGATGACAAAGCTGGTGTGTGTTGAAACAAGGTATGGATATGGAGAACATGGAATGAGATGATTTCGATTTTCGTACAAAGATTCCATAAGTAAAAGTCAGTTGTTATCGGAGAGATAGCTGTCAACAATCAAGGCAACATACATGAAATCAATGGGAAGGTAAACAATTCCTGCTCATCTTGATGAATATCTTCTGATGAATATCTTCATCAATCTCCTTGATCTACGCATAAGTGTGAGAGTCGATCCGACTGTTAAAAGTATCAAGACTATGAAATTAGTAAAACAACTTTTCAGTTGTTATCGGAGAGATAGCTGTCAACGATCAAGGCAACCTGATAAAGGCTGAACACGAGTGTAATCAAACAAGGTGCTATGAAAACCACCAACGATCAATTATAATATAGTCCGGAAGTCAAGCATATCAATTAAACATGCAAAAATTACGTTCTGAAAAATACGGGTATCGAATGTATAGTCGGAGGACCACGTACAATGATTCATCAAAGTTGTACAAAGTTGGATGCTTCTACTGAAAAACCCAAACAAGCAATAAACGAAGCGAAACGCCTCAAACAAATTTTCTTGTCTTGGAAACAACTTAAAAGAACTAAAAATGAATTAAAAATATTTTTTGGTCAATAACAGATAATTTTAAATAATTAAAAGAAATTCATTTTTTTTTAAAAGGCCAAAGCGCCTAGCTTTGGCCAAAGCTAGGCGCTTGAGTGGTTTGATTAGACCACAGGCGCCTCGCTTTGACCAAAGCGAGGCGCTTTGGCCTTTTTTTTTAAAAAATGAATTTCTTTTTAATTCTTTAAAATTATCTGTTATTGACCAAAAAATATTTTTAATTCATTTTTAGTTCTTTTAAGTTGTTTCCAAGCCAAGAAAATTTGTTTGAGCCGTTTCGCTTCGTTTATTGCTCGTTTGGGTTTTTCAGTAGAAACATTCAACTTTGTACAACTTTGATGAATCATTGTACGTGGTCCTCCGACTATACATTCGATATCCATATTTTTTCAGAACGTAATTTTTGCATGTTTAATTGATATGCTTGACTTCCGACTATATTATAATTGATCGTTGGTGGTTTTCATAGCACCTTGTTTGATTACACTCGTGTTCAGCCTTTATCAGGTTGCCTTGATCGTTGACAGCTATCTCTCCGATAACAACTGAAAAGTTGTTTTACTAATTTCATAGTCTTGATACTTTTAACAGTCGGATCGACTCTCACACTTATGCGTAGATCAAGGTGTTACCAAGCATGTCAAGAAATGATAATTTTCAAATATTGCAGATCAAGTGTTACCAAGCATGTCAAGAAATGATAATTTTCAAATATTGCAAGTCTAAATCATTGTACGATGTCTTTTTCAGAGGAACCCTTGTTTGATTATACTCGTGTTCAGCCTTTATCAGGTTGCCTTCATCGTTGACAACTATCTCTCCGATAACAACTGAATTTTACTTGCTTGCCTGAAAAGTTGTTTTACTAATTTCATAGTATTGATACTTTTAAGTTTTAACAATCGGATCGGCGCTAACGCGTAAAGCATCTAGATGGACCTCGACTCTTGAGATGTTGCAGGTGTTTGAAAAGTTTGAACTGAAATTGAACAGTTATTTGGAATGTTCCTGATCATCACAGTTATGCCTTTTTGATCAGTAAATATATTCCCAAACAATTAAAAATAACTTTTCATGCAAGCAACTAAAATTCAGTTGTTTTACTAATTTCATAGTCTTGATACTTTTAACAATCGGATCGGCGCTAACGCGCAAACCTTCGTTTTTGTTTTTGATAGAAAGGAACTAAGTTGCAAATACGATAATAATGTAAATAATAATAATAATAATAATAGTAATAATAATAATGTAAACGTAGATCATGGAAAGTTGAACTCAAGAAACAAAGATGAAACCGATTAATGTTCTTTATGTATGAATAATGACCCTCTGGCAAACCTGCGTAAAGGACTAAAGCCACATAATTTGCCATTAATACCAACGACGATTGCCAGATGGTCACTATTCATATATAAAGAACATTAATCGGTTTCATCTTTGTTTCTTGAGTTGAACTTTCCATGATCTACCTTTATCATCTCAGAGAGATATCTGTCAACGATGAAAGGGAACCCGAAACCATAGAAGTCTTGAAGACTAAATGTCTTTTTGCAAAAAGGTAGACCACACCACTAGAGCAAAAAGTTGTGTGTAAGTTTTATTTAGCGTAAAAACATCATTGTACATATACCCTCCTTATCTAAAACAAACCACATCATTGTACATATACCTCCTTCATCGTTGACAGATATCTCCGATAAGAGAAGATGAAGGGTTACTACTCTGCACTTCAAGTAGAAAAAGATGAAGAAGAATAAATGAAGTCTATTATAGAGGTTAGTAGGTTACTCATTACCGGTGGAAATGGGAGATGGCCATGCCCGTAGTGTTTGAGGCCTAGTTCTTTTGGCCACAAGTACAGAAATGTTATAAATGTTTTGGACGTTAGCGGTGTGTGTTGATCGTTGAAGGTAAACATGGATAGTGAGTAATATGACTGGACAGTGAGATTGATAACTTCTCTATGGAAGTTGCTAAAATACTTAAACAAAAGCTGAAATTGAACAATTATTTGGAATGTTCCTGATCATTACAGTTATGCCTTTTTTGGTGAAATGAACTTGAAGAAATGATTTGGTGGATCTGTCATGAGTTAAACAAAAACTGAAATTGGACGGTTATTTGGAATGTTCCTGATCATTACAGTTATGCCTTTTTTTTATCAGAAAATATATTCCCAAACAATTAAAAACAACTTTTTCATGCAAGCAAGTAAAATTCAGTTGTTGGACAGTGAGTAATATAACTGGACAGTGAGATTGATAACTTCTCTATGGAATTGCTAAAATAGTTAAACAAAAGCTGAAATATAACAGTTATTTGGAATGTTCCTGATCATTACAGTTATGCCTTTTTGGATCAGAAAATATATTCCCAAACAATTAAAAAACAATTTTTCATGCAAGCAAAGTAAAATTCAGTTGTTTATTATATTTGCAACACACACCTTCAACCCATTCCTGGTAAACCAGGGAAAATGGCTATATTAAAAAACTTCAAGATTATTGTTTTGTTTTGTGGATCAAACGAGGACTTGCCTGTGTCTGGAAACACAATACTTTTCATGCAAGCAAGTAAAATTCATTTGTTGGACAGTGAGATTGATAACTGGACATGTTAGCCAAATCATACGAGGGTGGCAGGAAAAAGCTGACATTTTGATCCAAAGGAACTTCAGGTTAGCCAGGAGTTTGTCAAAAGAACAATTAAAATAAACTTTTCATGCAAGCAAGTAAAATTCAGTTGTTGGACAGTGAGATTGATAACTGGTTATACAGCTTTTTCTGCCACCTCGTATGATTTGACCCGAAGCGCCTAGCTTAGGCCTAAGAGAGGCGCTTTAAAAGGGGGGGGTTGAAATAGAAGTTGGGGGGTGGGAATAGACAGACCCTGGCCAAATCATACGAGGTGGCATGAAAAAGCTGACATTTTGATCCAAAGGAACTTCAAGTTAGCCAGACGTTTGTTAAAAGAACAATTAAAATCAACTTGGTGGGAATAGATAGACCCTGGCCAAATCATATGAGGTGGCATGAAAAAGCTGACATTTTGATTCAAAGGAACTTCAAGTTAGCCAGACGTTTGTTAAAAGAACAATTAAAATCAACTTTTCATGCAAGCAAGTAAAATTCAGTTGTTGGACAGTGACATTTTGATCCAAAGGAACTTCAGGTTAGCCAGACGTTTGTCAAAAGAACATTTTTGAAATCATTGGGAGGGTAAACAAAATCGTCGATCCGACTGTTGAGATGAGTCCGTTCAACTTCCAAAAGTATTGTAATACATTCAGACTTTTTTTTACAATAGTTTTATTAAAAAAACAAAAACTAACTCAAAAGACCAAAAAATAAAAAAAAAGTTTTTTTATTCGAAGCGTCTCGCTTAGGCCAAAGCGAGTCGCTTCGGGTCACAAATCAACTTTTTCTGACCTCGTACCGAGGTAGTTAAAAAGTAAAGAAAGTGCCTTGCTTAGGCCTAAGCGAGACGCTTTCAGGGGGTGAAAATAGAAGGTGGGGGGTTTTAATATAACCACCCTTACCATTAATATATAAACAAATCCTACCATTGTTTACCTTTAATAGAATAATAGAATAACCTAGAGAATATGCCATTTGTATATTAGGCAATGATATTTGTAATTATTTCATACCCATATTATTGGGCTTTGTATCTTGTATATATACCGTATAGATTAATGACAAGAGGACAAGGAATTATACCATATCTTTCATGGTATCAGGAAGTTGGTGTGGATTACGGTGAAACTTGTAGCCCTGTTGTCAAACCGGCAACCATCAGAACAGTTTTGACTCTTGCTTTATCACAGTCTTGGTCCACCATCCAAGAGTGTCTTCACTCGGTCTCATTTTCCACATTTTCTACATTTACCTAGCGATCTTCAAGGGATGACAAACCAATCTCTAACGAAAATAAAGAAGAAATAAAAACCCTCCAAAATGAAAGTTGATGACTTTGGTGGTCTCAGCTATCTTCACGGGAATTCTCCAAGGTGGCCAATCCGGAAGCAAACCTGCAAAGAAAAACTAAAACAGTCGCAATCATCGAAAATAAAGCAGAAATAAAATGAAAAAGGAAAATAAAGAAGACCAAAAATAAAAGGAAAAATAAAGTGAAAAGAAAAATGAAAAATAAAAATAAACCGATCAGCAAAGTGACTTGGGTCTTTCTTTGGAAACAAATGCGGTCCCCGGCAACGGCGCCAAAAACTTAGTGTGCGTGGTTTTAGTAATTAAAAGATATCATTTTCCCGGTGCCAAAAACTTTGATGTTTTAATTCAGAAACTTTGGTTTGGGATAAATGACTGATTTTTACTAAACCAGTTTTACCAGGTTTTAAATTATAAAGTAAACAATATTTACTTTCGAAACTAAAACCAATACATAGGCAGAGAACCTGATGTGCATACTATAGTTTCTAGGGTAAATATTGAGTATCGTATCCCCAAGGATCACACTTTCCCCTACTCAACCTTACATCAATTTACTGATCGGGTTTTAAAAAGAAAATTAAACGGAGGGGTTCTTTGATAAAAATAGTTTTTGAAAAAGGTTTTGGTTTGGTAAAATAAAAAGATAAAAATAGTAGAGTAGTATATTATGCATATCTCGGGGTCCTTTCGATTAATAGTCAAGTTTATTATTAGAATTAATAATTTAAGTTAGTTAATTTTGTGAGGAAGACGAAAGGGATCTTGAAGTGTTGAATCTTTGATAAAGAAGCGGAGGCTACTACTGCGTAGAATGCTAAAACTCTCCAGCGTGCGTCCACCTAGGGTCTCCGCCAGGGCCTCGCGTATAGCGGACTCCACAAACCACGGTCAAGTATCTGGTTTTTAAGCTCATCTTCTTCTTAAAGCGGAGGCTTCACTTCCGACCTGGAACACCGTACACCTCGTCTTAGCTCTCGCGTTTCGTATCGAAGGGTCTCGCCTTAGGGTCATTCCCGAGTAGGTCAACAACGAATCCCCATTGGTTAACGATACTAGATCGAAGGACCTCTCTTACAGTTGATATTAGGAGACCGTACCACCCTTGGTTAACGGCGTTGTACTAACGAGAACTGGATAGAGAATCCATTATTTGATTATCTTTATTGTGACACTTAATATTTAGTGATCAATTAAATATCAAGTTGGTTTAGTCAATGATAACTTAATTACCCAACCCTTAACCTCCCAAACTGGATGAAACCCTTGATAAAGGTGGCACATAATCCTAATGGCGTATGATACAAGAGATCACTGGTGCGCCCGTAGGGAAACCTCTCTTTACCAAGAAGATCACCCAATCATCTGGTAAGTACCAGAAATGTGTCACTCAGATCTGGTCCACTTCAGAAGCCATTGCTTAGAACCCGGTTCGGATATAAGAAGCCCGAGGGATCTGTCTCAGCATCGTTTCCTTGCCTTGGATCTAGTTCGGGACTACCAAAAGCTGATTAAACCTCTAGTTATTTAGTTAAGTTAATCAATTATTATTTTTTATTTTCGGATGAGCTCACAAGTGCATGGGTTATTAGACACCATGAGTACACTCATGAGTTCTCCTAATAATTTAACATTGATTTTAGGTTTAAGTTAACATCAAAGCAAACCTGTCATAAAGATAAACAAATAAGGATTAGAAGAAGAGGATAACACAAATAACTAAAAATAAACTACTAGTAATAATAATAAAAGTCTACAAATCGAAATGGGTTCGTAATGATAGAAAGATACAACCATAAAACATGATCAACACAAAAACATGGCTGCTCATAGACAAGTTATCCACCTCCAAGTGATATGTAGCTCTCTTGATCTCACGACCCTCGATATTTATTGCATAACTACTCTATGATCCTCTTTTTGGCCAAGCCAATCAAGGTAGGACGAGGCCTAACCATTGAGGGATGTTAGGAGGGCCAGAAGGCCTCCCACAAGACCCTAAGATCTCTGGAAGAAGCTTGGAGTTCGGCCCCAAGAGAGCACAAGAAGGGATGAACAAATGGTGAGGGTTGGCTTGCTATTTATAGACTTCCAGGGGCTGCATGGCCGTGCACAGGAGTGTTGAGGGCGTGCTTGCTGTTACACGTACATTCTGTTGCTGCATGGCAGATCCTGTCTGTACTATTTTGTCTGGCATGCCCGTGCATGTGCATGTGGCACGGCTGTGCACTGCTCTTCAGTCTCTGATTTCTTGCCCTCCAAGTTTCCTGCGTTGTCTTCTCGCGTGCATGGCCTTCGTGCCGGTGAGCATGGGCGTGCAAGGTCACTCCGGGACTGATTTTAGCTTTGTTTAAGTCGGGGTTGTCTTCCAAACATACAGGGAACATGCTTCAAGTCTGGTATCTTCAGGAATCTCCCAGTTTTGCATGTTTTCACCTGGAAATCCTTCGTTTCCGTCTTGGAGCTCCAATTTCCTGCGATAAACAAATAGGAACGAATTAAGCATTAATTATAACTAGTATAAACCTAATTGTGACCTATTTTGGGACTGTTTATGCCTGTTTTATATGTTAATTCTGTGAGTTATCACTGCCCAGACACCGGTCGCTTCACATCTGGCTATTGTGTCAACATGGGTTCCAACCTTCTTTCCTGGTCCTCTAAACGGCAAACTATTGTCTCACGTTCTAGTGCAGAGGCAGAATATAGAGCCGTTACTAATGTTGTTGGTGAGATTTGCTGGATAAGAAATCTTCTTCTTGAACTACATCACCTGCTCCGGACCACTACACTTGTCTACTGTGACAACATCAGTGCCATCTACCTCTCTCGCAATCTAGTTCAACATTAGCGTACCAAACATATTGAGCTTGATAGACATTTTGTCCGTGAACAGATACAACGTGGCAATGTCCTAATCTTACACACACCAACTCGTTTACAAATCGCTAACATTTTCACCAAAGGACTACCCAAGGTGTTATTTGATGATTTCAAGTCCAATATCAACATTCGGTCATATCTCGCTTCGACTGCGGGGGTGTAATAGAATAATAGAATAAGCTAGAGAATATGCCATTTGTATATTAGGCAATGATATTTGTAATTATTTCATTCCCATATTATTGGGCTTTGTATCTTGTATATATACCGTATAGATCAATGAGAAGAGGACAAGGAATGGTACCATATCTTTCAACCTTCAACTCTCAAAAAACTACTTTTTTTCTGCAATGGTGTGTTGGGCCAAAAAGGAAGAGATTGCGCTATTAATTGCGTATAATAACGTACATGAAAATGTGATCTCGTCTAATCGGTCTCCAATATAGGCTAACGTATTAACTGAGTTTAGTGTCCTAGTCGGTGGAACGCAACGTACTTATGACTCAGTCTCGCACAAGTGGTCGGATCTCAAAGCGAAGTACAAAAGCTTTGAAAAATATTAAAAAAAAAACAATGATAAAGACCCCAATGTAGCCCAAGACATGGCTATAAACTTTTTTCAAATTGAGTATGCTTCTGAGGTCGGCCACAATTTTGACCATGTTTCAGCATGGCAAATTTTAAGGCCAACATTACGTTAGGTTAATTATGTTTTGTTATCATTTTGTTTTATTTATGTAGTGTTATTAAATTTTAGTTTACGTAATGTTTTTATTTTATTTTATGTAATGTTATTTAATTTTAGTTTTTATTTTATTTTATGTAATGTTATTTAATTTATAGTTTATTTAAAAAAAAGTTAGTAATAAGTTGAATATGGTATGTTGGTGTGATGACAAATCCTCCCTAACCCCCCCCCCCCCCCCAACCCCAACCAACTACCAAGCGAATCACATGTAAAAACATTACATTTACGTCTAATATTTTTTTTGACCGCCTGACAAGAACACCACGGCTGGGACTGCAGCTGGCATAGTGATGTGCGTGAAGTATATCTATTTTTAGTAATGATTTTTCACACATTGGGTTTTAAATTTATAAAAATGATTTTCACCTTAGAACTAAACCACACACAAATAGGCAAGTGTACCTATCGTATATGTAGTATAGCATCGGTAAGAACCAAGTATCGATCCATGGACACGGTAGCTTCTGATACTAAATCTTTGTCAATCTTTAGTCAGTCAATTAAAGTGATGGTTGGTAATTAACTAGAACGACATACAAAATATAAAACTAAGCTGAAGAATACAAATGCAATCAGTCAAAGAAGAGTATCACTTTGATCTCGAATCCATTTAGCTAACAATTGACGATAATCATGGAAACATCATGGCAAGATCACGAAACACATAAGTAACTAGACTCCCGCTAAGGATATCTAATCATATGACTTTTTGGAAAGTTAGGTCGAGTGACACAACCTAACCACCTAAAATCATACAAATAAACCCAAGTGATACAATTATGTCAATGTTTATAAAGATGGACTAGCTTCCTGTTAAGGGTGACTAAACCAACAACTCTTTGGAAAGATAACATGAAAAACACATAATCCACCTAAAGTTGATTAAACTAAGTAATAATCATGCATTTCTTCAACTTATGATGTTCATATCAAGATTACATAGATTGGAAGTTCGTGTCAACAAACCCTAGATAAACATAACACTTAACATGACAAACCATAACAAATACTTTGTCTTTCCAAACATAAGCATAAGGATGCACATTCAAGAGCTTATAAAAAAAATAATCAAAACTTCATTCACCATTCCTAGTTCAAAAGCCATAGACTAGCATAAACATACACAAATCTATGAATGAATGTTTAAATCATGAGTTTTCCAGCATTACATAACCAAACACCCATAAGTCTTGAATATCCTAACAAACCTTTAAACACACAAAACCATTGAAGAATAATCATGATACTACTATAACATCAACATAAACATTACCAATAATCCATAATATCACCAAATGTTAACCAAACTTCATCTCAATCAAAGTGATAACAAGAGTTTAGCTCATTACGAGCTCAAAAAACAACATACAAGCTTAAGAAAGTTACAAAGTTCATGGTAAAATTAAGAATAACCAAACCAACAATCCAAGCTATATGAGGTAGATGATAGATGATGCTTCTCTTGATGTTAGAATCCTTCCAAGTTGCTTGCAAATGGGTGGAAGTAACCAATATTTGGGAGTGAAATGGTGGGTGTTTACTCCCTGGACTCCACACCCCCAAATGGGAACATACTGATGTTTTTATACAAAAAAGGTAAAAGAGGAGCACAATTGTGCTTGTGGGTGAGCATGGTTGTGCTCATGTGTTGACCGATCTAGAAAGCTCATTGGTCGTTCAATACCCAAGAAACACTGTTCCTATATATGAGCATGGTCATGCTTAGTTGTGGGCATGATCATGTTTGCAAAAGTTAGATCTAGGGTTTGGTTTGGTGTGTATGTGTCGTGTGTCTGGACAAAACCAAGCATGATCATGCTTATTCACAAGCATGATCATGCTTAGGAATGAGCATGGTTGTGCTTGGGTGTGGCACAATTGTGCTTGAACCTTTAACATCACACAACAACCTTCATCTAGTTCCATTTTATCTTGATTTCTCTCAAATCTTCATAAATCACCACCAAACCTAAGAATCAACAAATATCACTTGATTAGCATTTAACCTCTTGAAATTTCTAATGAACATGCACAAAATAGGGATAAATTTGTGTGATAAATATGTGCAATTCTAAGCACATCACATAGCTCAATGGTAACACCAATTGGTGTTTGGAGAAAAGAAACCAGGTTCAAACCTGGTGGGAGGCATTTAAAGGGGTGTATTTAAAAGGAGATGCCAAAAAGGGCGAAAAAATAGGAGAGAAAATTAGCATTTAAAAAAATCTAATTTTCTATAAAAAAAAAAGGTGTGATGACCACCATATGTAAATAGTGATAAAAGTGATGACATGTAAAGAAATTAATTTTTTGGCACATGAGGGTTGGCTGAATATGGTGTGATCACCCCACCCCCCACACACCCTAACATTTTTTTTTGAACGGCAAACTTCATTTCATTTCAAACCCACTATATACAAGTCGACTAATAGCAAGGTGCTAATTAGAAGACAATAACATCACCCAATTACAAGTTACAAGTTATTCCTATAAATCAAAGGTTCTTCATTTGTCCAGTCAATACCTTCAAGCTTTGCTCGATTTCGTACCCAAGTGAATGATACCGATTGTATATCGTTCATTATTTGTTCCAATGTTACATTCCTCCCATTAAAGATCTTATCATTTCGCTTCTTCCATATCACCCAACAAGCTGTGAGGATGACCGCTTGAACCGCTTTTTTCTTAACCTTTCCCAATCCGATTACCTTGTGCGTTTCTAGTAGATCTTTCATATTGAAGGCAAATATTGGTTGGATTTTACACCACATGCCAATCTTGTTCCAAATGTTTGCTGCAACATAACAGTCCACGAACAGGTGCATCGACGATTCCGAGCTTATTCCACATAATCTACAAGTATCTTCTTGAATGCCAATATTTCTTCGCCCAAACCTGCAAGAGTTGGTAGTTGATCTTGTTCCCTCTCCATGCCATCAAATTAACTTTCTTTGGTACCTATTTAGACCATTCATATGGATAGAATGGAGTTGCATGTGCCGAGAGTAGTTTTCTGCAGGAAACCATTGTGAACAGCCCATCCTTTTCCAGCTTCCACTTCCAAGTGTCTTTGGTTGTTGATAGCGTCACGTCTGTCATTATTTGCGTCAATTTTAGCAGCTCTTCCTGTTCTTCCCTATGAACTGGTTGTCTCTTCCAGGCCTAATTCCCAACCCATACTGTCCCGACCCGCTGCAACCTTTCCGCTGCAGTGCAGCTTTTGTTTTCTTCAATGACGAACAGATTTGGGAATTTCACCATGAGAGGCTCATCCCCAATCTATTTGTCAATCCAAAATCGAATGTTTGCACTGTTTCCCAACCCTCCTTCAATTAACTCATTTATGTTGAAGTTTAAATCCGTCAATTCCTTATTATTTTTTATGGATGGCGTTCCACACTCCGGTCATAGATGAGTTGATCGGAATGTACGACCAAGATCTCGCGGAATGGTGAATAGCCAAGATTGTTCTTCTCCAAAGTGCCGCCGGTTCTGTTTTGTAACGCCGCCACCACTTTATTAATAAACTCAGGTTCATGTGCTCCAAGGAACCCAACCCAATCCCCCCTTTATCCACTGGTCCGATTACTCTTTCCCAACTAACCCATGCCATTTTTTGTTTCTCATCGTTACCTCCCCAAAAGAATCGCCTCCTAAGTTTTCCAGCTGCATAATAATACTTTTAGGCGCCTTAAACAATGAGAAGTAATAGATTGGAAGGCTGTCTAACACCGCTTTTAATAGCACTACCCTACCACCCATTGATAGTGTCTTTGCCTACCATTTTGTTTAGCCTTGCCGAGAACACATCAACTACTCCTTTCCAATGTCGGGTCTGATTCATGTTAGCGCCAATTAGGACACTCAAATATTTGCAAGGTAGGTTCCCGTGCTTAACTCCCATAGATCCAGCCGTGTTGACCAACAGTTCTTCGCTGATTCTAATCCCATACAGGTTAGACTTAGAGTAATTAACTTTAAGACATGATATGAGATGAAAACACCGAAAAAGCCTTATGATATTCCTAATCGATACGTCATCCCACTTCCCCGTAATGAGCACATCATCAGCATACATTAGGTGACTTACAAGTTACAACAGGCCCATCATTCGGTAGGTGTAACACTTTAACCAAACCCAATGTCTCGGCTTTCTTCATCATACACGTTAAGGCTTCCATGACAATAATAAAGATGATTGGGGAGAGTGGATCCCCTTGTCTAACACCCCTAAAACATTGAAATTCCCATGTCGGAGATCCATTTAGAAGTACCAAAGCCTTGTGGACTCTAACACCCCGTTCACCCACATTCTCCACTTAGGTGGAAAGCTCATAGCTTGAAAATAGCTTATTTTTCTAAAAGCTAAAAAAACTGACTTTTTAATAACTTATTTGCTTTTTTTTTTTAAAGTCGGTTATCTATAAACTCAATTGCCAATGACCTCCAGCCCAGCTGGGGAGAGGTGGGAGGGTTTACCTCTTCAGAGGGTTCCCGCCCGGGATTGGTCTTGAGTTCGAATCCTGCACACCACGAAAAAATTCCCTGTAACGGTTTGAGATAACTTCAAAGTGGACACCGGTGTGTGGGTAGTGATTCGAACTCGGGTCGAGGGGTTGTCTGTCGATTGGTTTCACCACTGAAGTACACCTTCCAAAAAAAAAATCTATAAACTCAATCCCAAAAACCCTCTAAAAGTTTAAAGAGTTTTGTTTTTATGCTTTTAATTTTTTAAAAGTGAAACTTAAGTTTTTAGTATAATAGTTGAACTCACGAACGTAGTTTAATACTTAAGAAAGTATTCCTTAAAGGATATAAATGGATTGTGTGGAATAAACAGAGTACAAGTTAGGCATCATGTAAAGCCATATACACAAATCAAATTAAGAGAAATCATTATTAGATGCAATTGGATTGGGTTGTGTACCAAATCAATGGTTTTCAAATGTTTTATCACTAAAGATGAATGCGACCAAATCAAGGAAAGGGCCATATACCCTTTTCTCTTTATGGGGACAAAAAGAATAAAAACTGGAAATCACTAAATTCTAGTGTTTCTTAATTTCAATTTTGAAGAATATCCTACATCCCACCCTTCCCAAACCCTATCAATAGCTTTGTTATTTGTGGGATTTACTGGGCTTGGTTGGTTATTGCTGTGGCTCACGAGCGAGCTGCCGCGAGCCACCAACAAAGCCACATGGATCGCGTGAACCATAACACCCTTAGGTGACTCCGGCCGCGAGCGAGCCCAGGCGACTAAGCTCGCGTGAGCTAGCAAGGACCAATTTAAAAAAAATAACCGTTGGCTGCTAGGGTCAACAATTAAAAACTTGTGTGTGTGTGTGTATAATCATACCAAAGCATTCTTTTCATTTTTCATTATCATTTTTGCCTAAACCGATCCCAAATGGCAAACGAAAACCCAAATCCAAACACAATCCCGCCCCCACAAAACCCAATCCCAGCACGACGTTGGACCGTGGAGGAAGAAGTCGCGTTGGTCAGCAGTTGTAATTCCACATTTCAAGAAGGAGGACATGAGCAAACGAAAACTTTTTGGAGCACGCTTGTGACTAGATTCCATCAACAATGGGTGACAACATTCGTTTAAGGGAGGTGATATATGGAAAATTTATGGCTTTATGGTCGAAGTACACAATATTTGAGGGGTTATTCGTAATTGCCTTGAACAACAATGGGGATTATAACGAAGACGAGGCGATTGAGGAGGCCCGTAACGAGGACCGTGCCATACACAATGATAACTACCAAAGCGTTGCGGTTTGGAGAGCTATGAGACCACGCTTTCAACAATAGTCGCGTTTTTAATATTTATTTATGGTTTTTCAGATTTATGTGATGTTATTTTAATATTTATGTAATGTTAATTTAATATTTATGCAATCTCTTATAAACAAAAAAAATAAAAAACATAAAAACATAAAAAATAAAAACAAAAAAAATGGATATAAAGCTATCGTTTAAGGTGAGCCACAACTGGGTCAAGTGAGCAAGATTGACACTTTAGCACGTGTTACGTAAGCGCCAAGTTGTCTTTTTAATAGGATAAAGTCTTGGCTCAATGTGAGGCACAACGCATAGTCTTAGCTAAGACTATTAACTTAAATTGTCAGATCATCTACGGTAAGCTAAAGTTATTATACGTTATATTTTTTTATAATATAAATACAATCTCTGATCGATTAAAACCATAGGAACTTCGGTGTTAATAATATTCACTCGTAATACCCTATTTTGAAAAGAAAATCGTTAGAGAAAATCACATGAATAAACCATGTGATTACTTTGACGCTCAGGTTGGAAATGGAAGGGTGCAATATAAGTACATATGAAAAGTTAGGGTTATAACATATCTATTCTATCTATATAATAATTGGATACACTCGGGTCGAATGAAGGCCTTAGAGAGAGCCTGAGGTATCCACATTTGAATATGGAGCTCCAACTTCTTTCCTATAAATAAGCTTTTGTATTTTTTTATTTTCACTATTCTTCCATCACTCTCCAATCTTCCCTAACAATTCTTCCAACCAACATTCCTTAATCTTCTTTTGCATTCTTGCTTTGAGATCTCTATCATCTTCTCTGATTTATAAACTGCATCTAAAATATGGATTCAATCTTCAGTTATAAATCGATCCATATATGTATTCTGGCTAAATCGTATCCCTATATATGTATTCGATTTATAAACTGGATCCATATCATCTTTTCTGATTTATTAACTTTTATTTTATGGTGTTAGTGGGTTTGTTTAAAGATGAATGTTAGTCGAAGGTTTTAAAATGCGCCATGCTTTTAATTCTGGGAACTGACAAAGTTTGAATGGATTTGGATGTGGAATAAGTGCTCAATGAAGATAATTCAACATGTTTCTTCGATCCTCGACTGAAGACTATCGGCCTTCGTGGTATCATGTCAAACTCCAAGGTATGCTCATGTTTTCGACATATTCTTGGTTGTCTGGAAAGAGTTACAAGTGTTTACGGATTCTCTTTGTTGATTATTGTTACTGATGCCGAGTATTATATTATGTTTGATTTGGAGATCATTTAGTCACATTGACAAAGGATCAAAGTCCATGACTAGTCATTTTTTATTTATTCATAGTTAATCAAAGTAAGGAACCGTATGTTGTTCGGCTGAGTTTGATGTTCTTGGTGTTTATGTTGGGGCCGAGTTAGCATATAAGTTCATAGAGATTACAAGTAAATTGGTCCCTCATAAGTTGGTGTAATGTTTTTTGGTTATTTGATTCATAATTGCAAATGGATGGCGGATGGGTCATGATTTTCGGATCTGGATTGATCCTTCAAAAATCGGATCTTAGTTAATGGATTAAATGCCTTCCTTATTTTGTGCATAATAAATTTGGAAGGTGATTAATGGTCCGATTGGTATGTTTGAATGAGGAGATTTTGGTGGAGTTTGAATAGGAAGGTTTTGAATGAAATTGATTGTGATAATTATTAAATGGTTGGCGCCGAAGTTTTAAAATATGAATGATTGATTTATTACGGATGGGTACGCGTGGTCTGTGCCAGTGTGTGTAGAAATTTCTGCTCAAGTCACTAGGTTTGTTATTCAATTATTAAACATTATGTTTACAATATTGTTATTTTATAATTAGGTAGACATTCTAAATTTACTATACATAATGTTTTTGTAAAGTTTTACTGTAGTGTTCAATCCAGCACATGCTATTTGTTACTAAGGTTGCACCACAAGAAGTCGTTGATTTTTAAAATTTAAATTACGATCTTTTATGTTTTTAATGTAATTTATTTGAATTATTGATTACAATTTTGAGGTTATTTATTAAGATTTATAATCTTAATAAGATTATGATTAGTCTTATTGTAATTAATAAGATTTATAATCTTACCATGTTTACGAATTATGATTAGTCTTGATTTCAATTAATAAGATTTATTAAGTTTAAATGTTATATATTAAGAAGTTTAATATTATTTATTGACATTAATAATAATTGACCGAATTTAATGTTATTTATTAAAATTTTTAACTCTAGCTCATCCCCTTAACTTTCTCTCTTTTGATTCATGTTAACATGTTAACTTAGTGCACTTTAATGCCCCTTAACATGGAAAGGGAATGATGTACAACGAAAGTTAAAATTCCACGTCACTGTTAACACCCTTGGTGTGAAGGTACACCCCATGGCCTAATTATTCTAAATATGTTTTTAATGTTATTTGTGGATTGGTGTATATTGGTAATGACATATCATTTTATGTGTTTTTATTTATGTGTTAATTCCTTTGAGCTTTGACTCTAATGTTGCCTTATGTTTTCGTTTCTCTCCTTTTTCTTTTTTTTTGGGACCGAATACTTGACTCCTGACTAACACCTTTACCTGGGGAATCCACTTGAGTGCATTCGACATCCATACCATCTAAATTGTGCTCGTGCTCATACACTTCCTCAGAAGGATGAGGAAGCGTAGAACTCGGCCCCCCAACTATCAAACCCATTTGAAGTAGACCCCTCATACAATTGACAACAAAGCTCGGGGTAAGCAAGTGGCGCACTTCTCAAAGCTTCTACATACTTGTTAGACTGTGTAAAGAAATATTTTAAAATACTATAACATTAATGAAATATACCACTACTAATTATTAGTATCAAACAAATACCTTCCTCTCAATTTGCCACTCTTCTTCTGACAAGTTAAAAGTGTTTGTAACTGGATCATAGACATTCCGGGTTTTGTTTTTATGCTTTAACCAAGCTGTAAATTTTCCTTTTTCAAAATCATAGTGATTCTTCATTTGACGTTGGTCCACTATGAAATTGTTTTGAGTTTTCAATTTTTCTGCTACAGTTTTCCAGGACGCTTGTTTAAGACTACTTACTTCACATCCATTAACGGTTACTTCATGAATACATGCTTCAAGAAAGGTTTTTTCAACACCTTCTTGCTTCCAATCCTAATCATTTTCGCCATTTCTTTGGATATTGGTTCCTAAAGATAAGGGATTTAAACCACCTCAATCATACCAACTATCCAATATTTCTAATATAACAACTACTAACAATCAGCATACAACATATAGAAAACATGCATCTTTTTTCATACCAATTATCCAACATAGAACAACCCGTAATATGTATCAATAAACAACATAGATCGACTAATAACAATCAACATACAACGTAGCCAAAACATGCATCTTTTTTCATACCAGTTATCCAACATAGAACAACCCATTTCTAAAAACACAAACCAATCAACATACAACATAGCCAAAAACATGCATCTTTTTTCATACCAATTATCCAACATAGAACAACCTATTTCTAAAAAACACAAACCAATTCAAGCATAATCAATAACAAATTCATAAAAAAAAAACTAACTGAAAAAATTTCAGAAAAAATAAACAAAATCAGATTGGGGTTGTTTATATGCTTAATAGAAAAAATAAACAAAAAGGTGAAAGAATGGGTAGGGTTTGTTTATATGCTTACAAATAAACAACACCATAAACTTTTTAATAAACAACATCCCACATCTTACAAGCATAGATCGATTTCAAGGCTGTTTATATGCTTAATAGAAAAAAAAACCTAACCTGTGACGCGAGCTGAGGGAGGAAACAGGGAAGAGGAGGCGGAGGGTGCGGCGGCGCTGAGGGAGGAGGCGAAGGTGGTGAGGACAGGAGTGGGGGCGGAGGGTTGGGTGTTGGTTTTGAAAGAATGGAAGGGTTTGTTTTGTGGTGAGGGTATCCTTGTCTAATTTTTATTCAGCATCAAATTATGTCTGTACCATACAGACTGAAATATTTCATTAAGAGGTAGATAATTTTGCAACCAAACAGTCAAGCCTCTGTCCAAATAAGAGGTCAGCCTCTTAATGAATCATTAAGAGGGTAAACAAACAGCCCCTTAGTAAGCAAAACAACTTACATACTACAATTAATTCCAGTCTTTGTTTATAATTTTTGTCAAATCAAACTTTACATAGTTGATATATCCATCACATGGGCAGTTGTATGTTGCGCTATCAAGGGTCAAAAGTCGATATGGACTGAAGATACTAATACTAGATCAAGATGGCAACCATAGGAACAAAACATCAAACGTTGTGTATAAAAAAATACTTAAAGCTTTATGAATAACTTTATAAGATTTTGATTTGTCTGTTCTTTATTTTAGGTTTATTAATGTTGCTTTAAAAGTTCGAATAATGGATTTTTTTATTATTATTTTCAATGTTATGAAAACTATTTAGTCACTTTGAATGTTCATGTTGATAATAAATCCTTTGAATAAATACTAAAGTATTCATTTTATTCAATTCTTTGTTTATATTTGTTTTGTCAAATTAAACTTTACTTAGTCGATATATCTATCATTTCGTTATATTAAACTGTTAGATGACATTTTGAATTTAACATCAAAATTCATACATATTGCATATCAAACATTTAGTAACTAAAACAACTTGCATGATATAATTCTTATTTTCCTACTTTTTTTCATTTTACTTTTGGGTGAACCATGGGTCCAGGACTCTAAGCTAGTATTATATATGTTAGATTATTATGAATGTTTTAGAAGATCGGGTTCAACTTTCAGGGTCAAGTATGGTATTGTCATCATGATAATCTAAACCCAAATGCAACATACACAAGGACAACACTTTCCTCCCAATAAAACGAAAGGACAACGGACAGGACAACCCTTTTGAAACCAACAAAACAAATCATAGGGTGTTTGAATATTATACCCTTTTTTCAAGCATTAGTTGGACATGTTATTATAGTGGATGGAGGGACACAAAATAGCTAACATCTCATAACCTTGAAATAAATCTGCACATTTTGCCATGTTGGTTATGTTCACCTTCTTTTTCGCTTGGCTTACATAACCAATTTTGATCAACCCCTTCATGAGGATACGACTACAATGATCCAAATGAGTGTTGGCCCGGACAATCAGATCAAACACAAACACAAGAAAGTAGGGGAGACGAACCCGCGACCCTTTCTATTCAACCAAACAAATTTACAAACAAGAGGCACCCTATTTGTACTAAATTAACAATACTAATCCTACTCAAATACTTCTAGCACTTATTCACCTAGACTTCTAGCGGTTATAATCTAATACTAACCAAACATCATTATCTCTACCAATTAAACCAACTAGATAATTCTAAACATTCAAAGTAATCTTAACCTTACTAGATAAAATCAAATAATTAATCTAAATCAATCTTTCATTTTTGTCTTTCAACTTTCAACTCATACGTGTTTTAGGATTAACTTTCAACAAGGAGGAGCCAAAAGGGGTAAAAGGTTGCAAAATCCATTCCTAAATCATATACAATCTTATTCAGGAACTGAGAGGCCAGAAACGAAGACAAGCCTGGAGTTGTAAAATAATTTAGTTTGTATTTAATTATATATACTCTTCCAACCATTTATATTTTGTAAAAGTTATGTATAACATAGTGAAACAACTCAAACAAGTAAACTATATAATAAATCTATCCAAACATGAAACTATGTATGCATTTGTATAAGTAATAAGAAAAAGACATAATTTAACGCAAATAAAATTTATACTTTATACCAAATATTATTATTTCACTAATTTTATTAGTCATAATTTGGTATTTCATTACCGTGTTTATTATTCACTAAATTATAATGATACGTATAACTTCGACCATGTTGTTTACAATCAAATCGTATTTAAACGTGTACTTAACAAAATTGTTCAGTGTCATGTGATCATATAGGAAGATATATGAATAGTTAGTGGTTTTGTTATGTATATTGTGTCTTCTTGAGCATACATATCCAATGATTATTTTACAATACCGAAATATTGGCACTTTTCTATGAAAATGAAATACTGCCACCCTTTAGGGCATCTAACAAAACTAACATGGATATCATATCCACATCAAGATTTTAAAAGTAGTTCTGCATAGAAATGGGTATGTGATTGAACATGAAGCCTACCTATCACCATCATATGGATATGAAGAATCAAAGGACAATACATATCTAAATGATATGATGATGGCATTGTTTGATATCTAAATGGTGAGTAGGATCACACTAACTACCATTGATAGAAATTATTAAAATAACTACTAAAACACAAGTATAAAGTGAAATCTTTGGTAAATTGTAAGAAATTAGGTTTTCGAATCGATCGCCAAGAGCGCTTTGGACAAGGAGCTTAGACATGTTGCATATGATGTTTAAAAGTTGCTTAAGTGTGTTTAGTTTGGGATTAAAACAAGATATATGGATAGATATAGAGTTACTTACGAGTTGTATTTGGGAAGAACATATGTACATTTGGTAGTAAGTTTCAAGAAATTGGCATTGTTTAATAAACTTTAGAATATCAAACATAAACAAAATTTACGGATGAGGTTTTTTTTAAATCACATTTAGACAAGAAAATCAATCAAACAGGAAATGAGTTGATATTGGATTAAAACAGTGGATATGTGTTTTGTAATAACAATGAGTAAACTAATTTTATAAAGTTGACCTAGGGGTTCTTTTTAAAATATATTGATATTTATATAATTGTAATTTGCAAGTTGTTTGTGTACAGTAGTATTGTACCCCATGTTAGACCATGTGTAGTGAAACGTGAAATTAGGCGTTTTTCCTTCCCATCACGCCCCATAACGCCCGCACACCGCCCTCAGGGGCGTTATGGATCAAAAATTGGCTTGGGCGTTTTCTTTTCTCACGCCGAGTTTACTCGTTATTCCCCTATACTTTTGTGCAGCCAATTAAATAACTCCATATGGATCCATATGGAGTGAGGGAGCCTTATATTCCATGACCAATACATGTGGTCTTAGGCAAGTTTTATGTGTATAAAAGGTTGTATTGGTCTCATCTTTGATGGGTTTGTACTTCACTTTTGGAGATTTTCTTTTCTTTTCTTTTGTTTCAATCTTTAATTTTTTATTTTTAACCTCAGATTTTTATATTTTTTGCAATTTAACCAATCAGTTTCAGCTTTGACCCTAATTGCCCCGTCGCAACTCACGAGTCTAGATCGACTTACTTTTTGTTTTATGAGTTTTACGTTTAGAGTGTGTGGCTTAACGTTGTTTTGTATACTTTTTATTCGGTTTTAGTTTTTGATATTTTATTTTCTTTTTAGTACAAGCTTTTTTGGTGTTGATGGTCGCTGACTGTGGTATGACATTTGTGCTACCTGGCACAGATTTATGCCCCACGCAGCAACGCTAAGGGCTTAATACTTTAGGACTTAAAGTATGCATCGTGGGTCGTACCATGGCTTTAATGGGTTGTACCCACCTTTTATTTTTTTTATCTTTAATTTAATATCCCTACTTTTAAGTTTTAACCTAATACTTTATTTATTTTTTTACAATATAACCCCGAAAATTTTTAAATTTCAACTTTCGTTCCCTATACTTTTCATCTTTTACATATTTCGTTTTACGTTTTGGTTTAAATTTTGCAAGTTAACAAAGCCATAGCGTGCGTGTGTGGTTCAATGTTTTACGCCTGTCTTTTCCCATTTAAACGGCCCGTCACAATGCGCTGGTCCTAAAGTGAGTTAGTTGTAACATGGGTTTTAGCAGGTGGTACCCACCTTTTGCTTTTATATCTTTAAATTTTATACTTTTAATCAAAACTTTTACATTTTTTTTTTACAACTTCACTTTCAACTTTAGTTCCATATACTTTTCATCATTAACCGTTTTCATTTTACGTTTCAGTCTAAACTTTACGTGTTAACACGCCACAGCGTGCGTGTGTGGCTCAACTTTCTTACGCCTATATTTTTTCGTGTAACGGCCCCGCCACAAACGTTTGTCCTATATCGGCTTAGTTGTACCATAGGCTTTAGTGGTTTGTACTAACCTTTTTTCTATCTATAATTTTTATACTTTTAATCCATTACTTTTAGTATTTTATAATTTAAACCCGGAGATACTTTTTCATTTTCATCTTTACATTTTTCGTTTACGTTTTGGTCAAAATTTTGCAAGTTAACAAGCGACAGCATGAATGTGTGGTTCAACCTTTTTAAGCCGCTTATTTTTTTTCTGCTTAACGGCACCATCGCAGCACGCTAGTCCTAGGTCGACTTATTTATCGTTTTCTATGTATACGTTTCATTTCCCTGGTTCAAAGTTTTTTATGTCTACTTTTCTTTTTTTCCTTTTTAATCTAAAATTTTCGGTATTGGTGATCGCTGACGATTATATGACATTGGTGCTACTTGATACTAGGGATGAGCATGGTACTAGTACCGAAAAAATACCGGTATCGAAATTCCCCAAAAAATGGGTACCGGTATTTGAATGTAAAAATCGGTAAATACTGGTACCGTACCGAGCGGGTAGTACCGATACCGAAAAACCCAAAAATTGGGGTACCGGTATTAGTACTGAAATTGATTCAGTACCAGGAATTGATACCAATACCAGTATCCGGTACTATTTACTCATCCCTTCTTCGGTTTTACGCCTCCTACGCGGGCTTAATACTAGTTGTGGATGACAATCCAAGTAATAAAATTGTT